>JAJIBD010006402.1:0-17588 GCA_021461705.1 Cryptotis parvus | reverse complement strand
CTTGAGGAAGATTCCTTCAATCCCCATTTTATGGAGAGCTTTCATCATGAACGGGTGTTGAATCTTGTCAAATGCCTTCTCTGCATCTATTGATATGATCATATGGTTTTTTATTTTTCTTTTTTGTTGATATGATGTATTATGTTGATTGACTTGCGGATGTTGAACCATCCTTGCATTCCTGGGATGAATCCCACTTGGTCATGGTGTATAATCTTTTTGATAACTCTTTGGATTCTATTTGCCAGTATTTTGTTGAAGATCTTAGCATCTGTATTCATCAGGGAGATTGGTAGTTTTCCTTTTTCGTAGCATCTTTGTCTGCTTTTGGGATCAGGGTGATATGTGCCTCGTAAAAGCTATTTGGGAGTGTTTCTGTTTCTTCAATTTGCTGGAAGAGCTTAAAATGAATTGGGAGTAGGTCCTCTTTAAAGGTTTTGTAGAATTCACTGGTGAATCCATCTGGACCTGGGCTTTTGTTTTTGGGGGAGACTTTTGATTACGATTCTATTTCCTCGATAGAGATAGGTTTGTTGAGGTATTCCAAATCTTCTTGTTGCAGACTTGGAAAGCTATAGGAATTCAGGAATTTGTCCATTTCTTCTAGGTTCTCTTGTTTTGTGGCATACAGGCTCTCATAGTAATCTCTGATGATCTTTTGAATTTCTGTGGTTTCTGTTGTGATGTCCCCGTTTTCTTTTCTGATTTTATTTATTTGGGTTCTCTCTTTTCCTTTTCTTACAAGTCTTGCAAGTGGTTTGTCAATCTTGTTTATTTTTTAAAAAGAACCAGCTTTTGGTTTCATTGATCTTCTGGAATGTTTTATGACATTCCATCTCATTGATTTCTGCTCTATGTTTTATTATTTCTTTTCTTTCTGCTTGGGTTGGATTCCTTTTTGTGGACACTCTCTAAGATCTTAAGTTGTGAAGTCAGACAGTTTATGATGGCCTTATCTTCTTTTCTGATGAATGCTTGAAGAGCTATGAACTTGCCTCTTAACACTGCTTTCGCTGTATCCCACAAGTTCTGGTAATTCGTGTCTTCAGTCTCATTTGTTTCCCTGAGTCTTTGGATTTCCTGTTTTGATTTCTTTTATGACTTGCTGGTTGTTCAGCAGTGAGCTCTTTAGTTTCCAGGTACTTGGTATTGGTCTCCGTTTTTGTGTACAATTAACTTCTATTTTCAGTGCCACTTGGTCTGAAAAAATAGTTGGTGCAATTTTTATGATTTTATGGAGGTATGATTTTTGGCTCAGCATGTGATCTATTTTGGAGTATGTTCCATGTGCACTGGAGTAGAAAGTGTATTCAGCTTTTTGGGGATGAAATGCCCTGTATATGTCTACTAGCCCTCTTTCTTCCATCTCTTCTTTTTTAGCCAGTATTTCCTTGGTAAGTTTCAATCTTGTTGATCTATCCCGGGTTGATAGAGCAGTGTTGAAGTCTCCAACTACAATTGTGTTGCTGTCAATGTCTTCTTTGAAGTCTATTAGTAGTTGTTTTAGGTATTTTGCTGGCCCCTCGTTGGGTGCATATATGTTTAATAGCGTGATTTCTTCCCTGATATATGCATCCCTTGACTATTAAGAAGTGACCTTCACTGTCCTTCTGACCTTCTTCAGCCTGAAGTCTATGTTGTCAGATATCAGTATGGCTACCCCAGCCTTTTTGGATGGGTTGTTTGAATGAAGGATTGTTTTCCAGCCTTTTATTTTGAGCCTGTCTTTGCTCCGATTGTTCAGGTGTGTTTCTTGAAGGCAGCAGAATGTCGGATTCAATTTTGGGATCCATTGTGCCACTCTGTGTCTCTTAACTGGTGCATTTAGACCGTGGACATTGAGGGAGATTACTGTCATGGGATTTTGTGCTATCTTTCTGAATAGGTTGGTTGTGTTTTTGGTTTATGTCTCGTCTTATAGTAGATCATTCAGTCCTTCTTTTAAGGTTGGTTTTGATTTTACAAAGTTCCTAAGCTGTTGTTTATCCAAGAAGTTGTATATCTGTCCTTCAAATCTGAGTGAGAGTTTAGCCGGATAAAGAATTCTTGCTGAGGCATTCATTTCATTAAGTTTTTTTACTATATCCCACCACTGCCTTCGGGCTTGAGAGTGTCTTCTGAGAAGTCTGCTGAAAGTCGAATGGATGCTCCTTTGTATACAATTTCCATCTTTGATCTTGCTGCCTGAAGAATTATGTCTCTGTCTATGGCATCCATTACTTTGACTAGGATGTGTCTTGGGGTCTTTCTATTGGGGTCTCTTCTTGCTGGTACGCGTCGGGATTCTTGGATCTGGTTGTCTTCATCCTTTAACTCGGGGAACTTTTCAGCCAGGATGTTTTTAACTGTTTTAATTTCCTTGGGGTTACTTTCCTGTCCCTCTGGGACTCCTATGATTCTTGTGTTGTTCCGCCTGGCTTCATCCCACTGTTCTCTGTTTCATTGCTGATCCATTTTCTGGTCTTTTTCCATCTTATGTAGATCTCTGAGTGTTTTCTGCAGCTCATCTTCAATCTCACTGATTCTCTCTTCAGCTGCTGTCATCCTACTGTTGAGAGCCCTGATTGTGTTTTTCATTTCGTTTACTGAGTTTTTTAAGCTATGATATTTCTATTTGCATGGTTCTCATTTCTGCTCTCATTTCCTCCCATAGTTTATTGACTCTCCTTTCAACTGCTTTGTTTATGTTCTCCTGTATTTTATTGGACATCTGCTCAATTTTTTCGTTGAGCTCCTTAAACATCCTACCTATTTCTTCTCTAATCTCTTTGTCAGAGAGATCATGCACATCTGTATTCTTTTTTGAGTCTTCAGGGCAGATTCCTTCATCTGTTCTTCGAGCTGGGGATCTGCGTTGTTTCCCCATGGTGTTGTGGTGTTCAGGGATAGATTCCTCTGGTGTCGGGGCGCTCCCCCGGGGTCCCCGACAGTGCCGGGAAGCGAAGTTCCCTTCTACCTCCGAAGCCGGCGAGGAATGGATGAACACTCAGGGATCCGATGAGGTTTTAAAAGACTTTACTTATCACAGGTTCAGGCATACAAATCAGCAAAAGGAAAAACCCGATGCTTAGGATTCCAGGCTAGAACCCCAGCCACGTGTAGGCCAAGATGGCGACCACCACGTGTGAAACTTCCAAGGAGAAAAACGCTCACAAGGCGAGATCCTACCGGGAAGAAGAAGCCCGGGAGAGGGGAGAACCTGCAAGTTTATACCCCCCAGCAACTCAGACCTTCCTCCCATTGTTATGGAAAGCAGGGAGGGTCCAATGCCCTTAGGTAGTCCCTCCCTGCATCTCACCTAGGGCCTTTACTGTGCTAATGTTTTGAGCCGGGAATGCCTTTGAAATGTAGAGAAGGGGGTTTCTGAGATGGCATGTCACTGTACCAAAGATCAACACCAATGCCAGTTAAATATTTCTCCAAGCCTTCACAAGTCTCCTCTACTTCATTGTAGTTTTATATTTTATCAGGGAGCCATGCTTGTTTGTTTGGAAGCAAACAGCATTTCTCTCTGGTCTAATTACTTAGGTGTCCTTACGTGGCCAGGCTAATATGCTGGTAAGATCTAGCTAGTCCCACGATGATTGTGATAGCATGGGAGAATATTTATACCAGCTAGTACAGCATACATGGTCGGATAAACTGCCACATTTAGACTACCCCCTTATCTACGGAGTGATCTGCGGGAGGCAATCCAGAGCAGATGCAGCGGCCCTTAGGAGTCCTGCAACACTCTGGTGTACTGTTTCTCTTTTCTTGAGGGTATTACCTTCCCTTGGTGTTGAGTTTCCTAGTTTTTCTATTAATAAGCGGCCGTGTTAGCGGCCGCCGGCCCAGCCAGCTGCACACCCCAGGGAGTCTGCCTGAGGTGGAGTCAGGCATGTGAGAGTTCAAAATGACCGTTTACTTCCGGTTGAGCTCGGACATCTGGGGGTTGTAGTTCCACCTTCTCTGAGACCTGAGGCTCTACCACGCCCCCCAGGGCGCCTGCCCTGCCAGCCGTATACCCCAAGGAGGTTACCTGAGGTGGAGTCCTGCCTGGTGTAACTTTGGACCAGGGAATATGACTGTTTAATTAAAACTAATCTGATATCTTATTAAAGTATTAGATTTCTTGACATGCTATTATTTAATGTATATAGATTTACTAAATTTATGATTATTGAATATTAACAATGTTAAACAATCTGCATATGTAATTTTAATATATAATACGATGATATATAATTTTAAATAAAAATGAAAGAACCAAGTTGAAGACTAATCTAAGCTATTGTGTATCTATGTCTTCTAATCACTTATATCACATTTCTTCCGTT
This sequence comes from Cryptotis parvus, assembly GCA_021461705.1. Lineage (NCBI taxonomy): Eukaryota > Metazoa > Chordata > Mammalia > Eulipotyphla > Soricidae > Cryptotis > Cryptotis parvus. Next base: position 13,269 of record JAJIBD010006402.1, on the reverse strand, counting down.
GTTCATCGATTTGCTCAATTGGACACCAGTAACATCTCCATATGTCCTGTGCATCCTAATGTAGCCCAAGGGCAACTGGTCACTCCAGAAACATGAAGAACCTCAAACCATTCATTCAGGTCATGGGAATGAGGACTATAATTGTTACTAGTTTTGGCATATCAAATGTAACATGGGTAGCTTGCCATTGATATTTGATCCCTTCTAATACTATCCCAGATTCCCTATTTCTAGGGGAATCTCCCTTAAACTCCTTCACTATTATTGACACCATTTACCTGTTTTGTTATGTTTTTTGAGTCTTAGTTTAGTTTTTCTTTTTGTGAGGGAGGACAACTGGTTGTGGTCAGGGCTTACTCCTGGCTCTTAAGAATTACTCCTGGAAGTCCTGTGGACCATATGGCAAGAGCCTGAGTAAGCCACGTGAAAGGCTAGTGCACTACTTGCTGTACTATCTCCCCTAACCCTATACCCCATTACTCTTGTATTTCCACAAAGCATCATTATATATACATTCATATATATGTATATATAGTGTTTTTAATATATGTTCCTTTTATATATTGAAGCATAATGTATATATTGAGGCATATTGATATGCCTCAATGGCGGCAGCCTGAGGTGGCTGCGGCAGCACGGGTAGCGGCTAGGTGGCAGTGATGGCAGAGGTGGGAGCTGGGCAGTGAGCTGACCCCCTACTCGGGTTCCTTGGCGGCGTGGAGAGCGGTGGGAACAGCAGTGCAGGCGCAGGTTGCATGGCCTAGCTTGTAGGGCACCACGGACAATAGCAGGTAGGTGCATGATGGGGCGAGACGGGGACCCGTGTGGGCCCAGGACTGGCCATACGGACAGTGCTGCACAGCTGCTGCAAGCGGCAACAGTGAGGTTGGGGGAGCCCCTCGGCTTGCGGCCCCGTTCTTGGGCAACTCCAGCGGGGCCTCAATCTGGCCCACGGACACAATTACGGACACCTGGCGGTCATCATTCTTTACCATCTTTACTGCCACCATGTTCGCTGCGCTCATCAAGGACACCAGTGGGATGGCCAGGGCACAGGTCTTGTGTCCTCCGGCTACATGGAGCAGCTGAAGGTGTATGGCCTGCTTGTTAGGGCGGAGAACGATATCACTCTCAGCGATGCTCGGGGGTTACTGCTGGCTCTGCACTCTGGAATTACTCCTGGCAGTGCTTAGCCCAGCAAGCTACTAAGAGTATACCGCCCACACGGCAGAGCCTGTCCGATGTGTATTCAATATCACGAAAACCAGTAATAAAAATGCTCATCTTCCTGACCCTTAAAAAGCTCTTAATATGGCAGCACTAGGGAAGATGAACAAGGAGGGGCCTGAAAAAATTCAGGGCCTTGCTAAGCTACCAAATCGAAGGACTAAAATGACAGTCTGTACATTCAATGCACCTACACTGGCAACAGAAGCTATATCGAGGACTTGATAGTGCAAGAGCAAAAGATCAAGTATGACAACATTGGTCTGACTGAGATGAGGAGGCGTCAATAACATCACACTGTTCTTGACACCGAAGAAGAACTGTTCTCGGAACATGCGGCGAAAGGAGGCATCGAAGGCGTCAGTGTCCTTGTCAAAAGCGAACATGGCAGCGAATATTGATTCATTTGAATGCTTAACAAAGTGAATAGGATGATTACACTTGAAGAGATGTGACCCATTGCCAGCAGTTTCTATCTTCGTTTTCTACACACAAACATTCACATACAAGGGAAGAAGAAACTGAGAAATTCTACACGGAACTGGAGTTCTGTTAAAAATCACACCTTCTACAAGATCATAGTCGGTGATTTTAATGCCAAGATGGACCGAGCAGATTGGCAGAAGAACTCCACATCGGGATCCATGGCCCAGAATGGAATGAACAGGGTGAGAGACTATCTGAGTTCATCAGGTCCACAAAGACCATTCATGGGAACTCACAGTTTGAGAAGGCTAAATCAAAACGTTGAACATGAGAATCGCCTGGTGGATAGTTCCATAATGAAATTGACCACATCATCTTCAATTGAAGGTTTTGCCTGACCGATGTTGCTGTCGTCCCAAAATTCCAAACAGGATTGGACCACCGCTCCTTCGTGCAAAATTCTATTTCACACAATGGGGGAGAAAAGGCTACAAAATTTAAGAAAAGTACTCCCAGAAGGACCACCAACTGGGAAGTCTTTGACACCACTGCAGCAACATGGGAAATACCATCATTGGTGACAGCGATGAAGAATACAACCAACTGGTTCAGCACCTCCACGATTGTGCGAAGAATGCCGAGAGAAAAAAAAAAACCACAAAAGAACGCCTGTCTTCGAAATGGAATAGTGTGCTAACAATTGTCGAGGGTACTAATGCCAACCTAGAACTGAGCATTAAATAGAGGCAAAAGATACACATGACAACCCTTTAATGTATTATCTGTAATCCATAGTCTGGGGGGGAAGGAAAGAGAAAGAGAGAGAAACGGAAAGAAATAAAGAATCTGCCATGGAGGCAGACTGGGGAGGGGAGGGAACCGGGACGTTGGTGGTGGGAGATGGGCACCAGTGGCGGATGGGTGCTGGAACACTGTATGACCAAAACCCAAATATGAACTTTTTAATGTATATCTTTGTAATTGTAAAAATAAAAAAAAAAAAAGCATACTTCTTTATAAAAGTCACAGTAGCTTTAGATATAACTTCTGAAAGGAAAATAGACCTGTATTAAAAATATAATTGTTAGGCATTAGTTGAACTGTGTCCTTCAAGAAAATAAATGCACAAAAAATAAAAAAAATATCAGCACAAAAGGCTTAACCTCTAACATCTCAATAGTTCTTATACAAGAGCTTAATAGCTCCATGGTGAGATACACAATCTTCACCAACTTTCTAACGATGAAACATTTTTGATCTTTCTTGTAGCAAATTATAATAAGCAATATAAAATAAATTTTGAGGGTCGCTGTGGAGGCATGCTAAGGAGTCATGAGAAAATTGGGTTATGGTGGTGGGAGGTATAATGGTAGTGGGATTGGCAATGGTGGTATTGAATATCTGTAACAAATCACCGTAAACAACTTTGTAAACCACATGTTTATCGTATAATGGGGAAAAAATTTAAAAAAAAAACAGATATTTGTGATGTGTAAAAAAGAACGCCTGTCTTCAAAAAACTTTTGAGTTCATTCACCAATGTGGCAAGGCGCGAGCCTCAGGTGACCAAATACTAATATCCAAGCTTACAAAGCAGTGCAGAGAAGCAATAAAGGAAGACATCAAAGAGAGAAGAGCAGAACTACTGGAAGATGCAGCAGAAGTCGTTAAAAGCATTCGCAACACCTGCCTATCCTTCGCCAACTGTAAGACCAAGATGACTGCACTACAACCTCCTGATGGATATATCACATCTTCCAAAAAGGCAATGGAGAATATTATCCATGACTTCTACTCAGATCTCTTTGATAGCCACGTCCATCTTCCCACATACCAAATTCCGCAGGATGGATATGTGATTCCCAACATTCTCCCTTCTGAAATCCAACATGCCATTTCATCAGTAAAGAAGGGAACAGCACAAGACCCAGACAAAGTCAGACCTCAACACCTGAAGGATTTGCCTTCGGTACTCATCAATACACTGGCTCAGTTCTTCACACACTACTTGTCCAAATGCAAGGTGCCCTCCCACTGGAAAACCAGCAAGACAGTTCTACTGTTCAAAAAGGGAGACATCCACGATATTGGCAACTGTCGCCCCATCTGCCTGTTGTCTGCCATCTACAACCTGTTCACTGGAGTCATCCTGAACAGGATTGGCAGAACATTAGATGAAGGGCAACCATGAGAGTAAGCTGGCTTCCAAAAAGGAGTCAGCACAATCCACCATACCCACATGGTAACTAAGCTCATTGAGGTGTGTAAGGAGTTCAGGATGCCACTTTTTTTTGGGGCTCGGGCAGGGCCAGGGGGTTTTTCCGGCCCCCTCACTACACAAACACTAGTTAGGGGGTGCGGGGGGGGGTTAGTAGGGTGTGGGGCAATCAAACCCAGCCCACCACAGCCCGGCCAAAAAAACAACCCCCCCCCCCCGCAACCCCCCATTTATCTCACGTTCATTGATTTAAAGAAAGCCTTTGATTCTGTGGAGACTGAAGCCGTCATCGAAGCCCTTGCCAAACAGGGCATTCAAACCCAATAAATACATCCATATCCTCCGTAAGCTGTATTACGGATTCACCCCCAGGATCTCACCATTCTACAAAGAAGTGATCATCAATGTGAAAAGAGGGCTTCATCAGGGTGATACCATTTCACCAAAACTCTTCAGTGCCACCCTTGAGAACATCATGCGACAATTAGAATGGGAAGGAATGGGAGTGAAGATAGATGGTCGGCAACTAAACCACCTACACTTCACTGATGACATCATTCTAATAACACCAAACATTAGCCAAGTGGCACAAATGCTGGCTGACTTTATCTGAGAATGTGGAAAGGTAGGTCTACAGCTGAATCTCTGCAAAACTATGTTCATGAAAAATGAACTAGTTCCAGAGGCCCCATTCATTCTCAATGGAACAAACATCTCTGAATGCAGCAGCTCAAAGAGTACACATCTCTAGAATACGTACCTAGGTTGAGAAGTCAACATGATGAATGACCTAAAACCTGACCTGCGCAGGAGGAAGAGAAGGCATCGAATACCTTCAAAGGCATGGAAGAAATAGCTAAAAAGACAAAAAGAACCTTCGGCTTCAGGCACATCTCTTCAACTCCACCATTCTCCCTGCATTAACATACGCCTCAGAGACCTGGCACTCTGAAAGCAGGATGAGAATGCTATTCGGGTCTCCCAAAGAGAATCGAAAAGAGCTATACTTGGAATATCACGCCTCACTCAAGCAAAAGAAGGAATCCTGATCTCTGACCTTCGTCGCTGTTCCAGAGTCAGGGACACTGTCTCGTTTGCCAAGGCATCGACAATCAGATGGGCTGGACATGTAATACGATTTGGAAATGACCGCTGGACTACAGCCATTACTGACTGGGTCCCATGGGATATCAAGAGGTCACGTGGTCACCTCTGTACAAGATGGTCAGACTTCCTTGTCAATACCCTGAAGGAAGGGCTTGAGGCTTTTCATATTCCTGAATCAACCAGATGCCATTGGGCTGCACTGGCACGTGATAGGGTCAAATGAAAATATTACTGGCACCCGCTCCAGCAAATCAACGAATAACAGGATGTCAAGTGATCAAGTGAATATACATTCCTTGACCATGTTCTAAATTTTTATATTTTCATTAAAATTACAAATATTAAATTTATAATGCATAAAGGAACAACTTGTATTGAACACACAAATACACACATACAAACACACTAAAAGAAATATTCTTAAATTGTCTGAAAAGAAAATAAGAGACTGAAAGTTAAGTTATATTATTATCCCAATCAAGATTGAGTAGTAATCTCAGCTAAAGTTGCAACTCTGTGTGCAGTTCAACCATCCCAATTGTCATTCTTCTAAATGTTAGTCAGGATTTATCTGATTATGTGTAATATTTATTCTGTTCCAGTATGCTTGTCCACTCACGCTGGTAGGAAATGTAAACTCTTTTATATTGTCTTGTCTTCATCTGTCTACAGCATTTTCCTTTGTGTAGAATAGCTTCTCATAACACTGTTCTTGCAAGATTAGGTTCTGCAAGATTTAGTCATGTATTAGAGTCAATTACATCTTTAAAATTAGTTTGATTGAAATTTTTTATTAAGCATCATACACCCACATACATAAATAGTTTATTCTTCTTCATTCACTTCCTAGTTATGACAAGATGTTAACACAGCTGATCCAACTTAACTTTGGTTTTATTTCTATATTTTTAATTAGTGCAAAGTTTTACTAATAATCATGTAACACATGCCACTATAATGAAAAATACTGAGATATCTTATGTTCATTCTGTTTCATCTACTCAATGTTAATATTTCACAAAACTACCAAAAAAATGGCCAAATAGTATAATAATCCATAAAAAAAGTTCCCTAAGCATATATCCTTGATTAAATGTGTGATGATTCAATTTTAGATGTATTATTTTCCTTAGATTCTTTATCTCCTGTGGTGGTTCTTGATGCTATATAATCATAAAATAATGAAAGTAATACTATTACCTAAACTATAATAAAATAAATTTAATATAAAGAAAAAGCAGCATATACACTGTATGATATTTTGTATTCACCCACATCTCATGTCATGGTTTTTAATTTCTTTTTGTTTGTTTTATGAGACTCTTTTTCCTTTGTCATACTTCTTTATTAAAACTATTTCACTGAAAAAATATCATCACTTCAAACAGTACAGGAACACTTAATATCACCATTTTATAATTAGACAGACCCACTTCCTTCTAATCATTTGACTACCTCTACTTCAGTTATTCTAATCTCTAATTATTAATCTGTTCATATTTTCTAAAAGTGTTAAGAGAATTATTATTGTTTTTGCTTTTTGGGTCAAACCAGAGATGCTCAGGGATTACTCCTGGCTCTGTGCTCAGAAATTACTTCTAGTGGTGCTCAGGGGACCACATGGGATGCTCGGGATCAAACCTTGGTCAGCAGCGTAGAAGGCAAACACCCTACCCATTGTACTATCGCTCTGGCCTCTATTATTTTTTAATTTTTTAATTATAGCACCATGAGATATACAATTGCAAAGGTGTTCATGTTTGGGTTTCAGTCATACAGTGTTTCAGCACCCGTCCCTCCACCAGTGCCCAGTTACCACCACCGATGTCCTCTGATTCCCTCCCCCTCCTGCAGCCTGCTTCTATGGCAGGCACTTTCTCTCTCTCTCTTTCTCTTTCTCCCCTCTCTCTCCTCTCTCTCTCTCCCTTCTATTACATATTGTGGCTTGCAATATATACATTTAGAGATTATTTTGTATATCCCTTTGCCTATGTTCAATGCTCAGTTCTAGGCTGGTATTATCATTTCCAACAATTACAAGTACACTGTTCCTTTCTCTGTCTTTTCCCCCCTTCCAGCTCTAGCAACGTTCTACCAACAATTACAATACACTGTTCCTTTCTCTGTCTTTTCCCTCCTTCCCAGCTCTAGCAACGTTCTCCCCATCCCCCAAATTAGGTGTGTGGACCCTCTGTGCTGGTGGACCCACCCAGCCCCCTGCCTTAAAACCCAAGAACATACACAAGTGGGGGCATATTTCTAAATTCAAAACTGTTCTGACACTTTAGTATATGTTAGACATACTTAGTTTATCTTACACGTGGTACCAGTGATCATACATACCTACATTCCTTGCCACCCATACAGAACTCTGCAAACAACCCAGACACCTACTGACTGTACTATCTAGCCACCCAAGAACACATAATTGCAATCTTCAATGGTAAAGCAATGCAGAATTCCTTCTAGCTCAGTAAGTGAAGTCACTAGTCCAGATGAGACTAACAATAATGATAAGCTATATAACCTCTCTGATAAGGAATTTTAGAAGGAATTGTTAAGGATGCATAAGGTGCTCAAAGAAGCAATGGAACACAAGTCAATAAAATACAAGAGGACATGAGAGCAGCAATGAGAAAAACACAAGCCATTGTACAAGCAGAAATGACAGATATTAAAAAATGTGATGAGTGAAATGAAAAAAATCACGGAAAGGTCTCCATAGCAGAGTAACAACTGCTGAAGAAAGAATTAATGATCTTCAAGACAAAGTCCAGAGACTATCTAGACAACAGCAGAAGATAGAAAAAAAAAGACTCACAATTAATGAACAGACAAGAGATAATCAGGATGGAGTGAAAAGGATAACATAACGATTATTGGGGTCGCAGAAGGGCAGGAATAAAACCCTGATGAAGAAGCAACTGTCAAAGCCATCATTGCTGAGAAGTTCCTGTAACTAACTAATGCTTGTTCCCAGATTAAGGAGGCCTGAAGGGTACCATCTAAAAAGAAATAGCAATAATAATATTTTAACACACATCCTTTTTAGAATGACAAAAACCATAGATAGAGATAGAATACTAAAAGCAGCAAGATAAAGAAGGAAATCACATACAAATGGAGTATGTATGCTAAGATTCACTGAAGACTTTTCAGATGAAACACTCCAAGCCCAAAGACAATGGTGGGATACTGTGTAAAGACTCCATGAAATGAAGGCCTCATCAAGAATTCTTTATTTGGCTAGACTCACATTCAGATTTGACGGAAAGATACACAACTTCATGGATAAGCAACAGCTCAGAAACTTCCATAGATCCAAAACCAACTTTAAAAGAAGGACTGAAGGAGCTATTGTAAGATAAGACAAAACCCCAAAGCACAACAAACTTATTCAGAAAGACGGCACAAAATCTCATGACAAAAAGTGTTGAGATTGAATGATGCAGATTCTACCATTTCAGATGGACTTGCTTCACTTCACCTCACTTTCTGTAGATTCACCATTATCTTCTCACCATGAATATATGCTCTCTGTGCTGTGCAGCATTGAATGGTATATATGAACCAACTTTTAATATTTTTAATCTGTAGCAGAACTCTAGAAAATATTATGCTGTTTAGACACTATGAATAAAGTTGCAGCTCACATCTGTGAATAGGTTTTTGTATGAATATATATGTCTATATATTCATATATATATTCATACAAAAAAATATATATATGATGGTACATATATATATTCATACAAAAACCTATTCACAGATATATGTATATATATATATATATATATTCATACAAAAAACCTATTCACAGATGTGAGTATATATATATTATATATAAATATATATATATATATATAGCTGTTTACATATATATATATATATATATATATATATATGTAAACAGCTGTACTCAGGGCTTACTCCTGGTTCTATGATCAAGGATCACTCTGGTAAGATTCTTGGGACCTGATGGAACATAGGGATAGCTGTATAAAATATAAAAACCTTACCCTCTTTAATCTCTCTGAACTCAACTGAATATAATTTTTTAAATGCATCTTTATTTGGAACTAATTTTTTTAAACATGAGCTAATTTTTTGTACTTTTTAATCAAGTCACCGTCCAATATTCATTTTTTAGATCTCTATAATTTATTGGTTGCATTTTCTTATTAACATCACCAAGAGAGGCTTCTTATTATTGCTCCCCTGTGGATTATATATTTTAAAGTGCTGAATATAACTGACATTTTGCTTACTTTCAGAATTTTGTAATCTATCTCCCTTTTTACTTAGAGATCATATTTTCTTTTCATACTTTCTCTTTATATATATTTTTTCTTTTTGGGTCACACCCGGCAATGCTCAGGGGATACTCCTGGCTCTGCACTAAGGAATTACTCTGGCGGTGCTCGGGGGGACCATATGGATGCTGGGGATCGAACCCGGGCCGGCAGAGGCCGGCCGCATGCAAGCGAACGCCCTACCCACTGGGCTATCGCCCGGCCCCTCTCTTTATATTTTATTATTTGTTTGAATGGACAAACTGAAAAAGCCATATAGCAAGTAAATTTGAGTGAATTTTATGCTAAAAGGCATTCTTATTATTCCTTCATAATTCAGTGAATCTTAGCAGGAGTACACAAATTTCAAAGGCATTGTTGTTGGCAGAAGGTAGATCTAAGGATATGCAAAGGAAGGTCTGATGGATACTGCCTGTTAACAGATACACAGGGACTTCCGGCAGAGTGTCTCCCAATAGAGTTAGTATGTAGAATTCCCTAGCGAGACTGTTATTCAAAGCTGCAGGAACCCAGACAAGGCTATCCTAGGTCATTTCTCTGCACATTTCCCTGTTGGCTATAACTAGCCCAAGATGGAGTCTAATGGACGATGCTTATAGTTAGGCAGAAAACAGGTTTTTCTTGTTCTTCTAACACATCCTTGCCATCATGGCCTAGTCCTGAAGGCTGCATTAGCAACTGTAATGCGTTCTTTTGTTCATCTCATCTTACCTAGATAGCACCCCCTGCAGGATTTTGGTTCCTGGTAGTCTCCTTCCTATTATTCCTAAGTCCTTTTCAATGAATGTGAACTGTCTTTGTAATGTAAACCATGCAAATTTTAAGCTGTATTGCCCTTTGAGACGATGGGATAAGAGAATTGGGGTCTTGGTGGAGGTGGTCAGTCAGTCAGCTCAAGTAAGTGAGCTCAGGTCAGTTAGCTGCAGTCAATCAGCTTCTGCCAGTTAGCCACCAAGATGAGAACTGCTGCCCCTCCGGCTGGTGATTATTAAAAATATTAATGGAAATACGTCTTGTGCCTAGAGTCTCAACTCTGTGCCTCCGACCCGACGGGACATTCCTGCTTCACATTGTCTTATTGTATGGTTTCAACTTTTTTTTCCTATGCCTTTATATACATCATCTCCTTTTTAAGAGTTTAGAATCTCTTATTATTTTCAACCTAAATATCGTAATGTGTTTGGTCATTTGTTTTCTATTGATTTCGTCATTCTGCTACTATTTCCCCAACAAGAAAGACAATCCAGCTGAATGGTGAACTACAGCTCTCTAAGAAGAATATACTGAAAAAAAAACCGGTCATAAAAATCTATGTTGGTTTTAGAGGTTTGTTGACAACTATACATAGTCTGAGTGGATTGATTTAGAAAGTGTGCATTATTTCCCTGGAGAGTACCAAGGACTGAAGGTACTGGAGAGAGTACCAAGTGTGCATACCTACAAATATTTTTCTTTAAAAGTTGTCTTTCTCCAAAACTCTTCATTTTCTAGTTTGGGTACATATAAATATTGTATGAATTCAGGGAAAGAAAAGAACTATGCTTATGTGTCGTCTCCTTGTAAAAACAGATATTGCAACCCAATCCTACTAATCTTCAGTATATTGCCTATTTTTCCCTTGCAATGAAACTTGCTTTTCATCTCTCCAAACTTCTGATGGGGAGTAAAGTGCATTTTGCTTATTTATGGGCTAGGAAAGAACTTCTGATTGTCTAATGACCAAACACTTTAAAGTAATTTGTTTGGTGTTTGATTTCCCACCAGTGACTATGAGAAATAGTGTTTATGATTTTGGAGACAATATACTCACTTCTTATTTGCACCTTCTCTTCTGTTTAGATAAATAAGTTACAACTAATTTTCATAGTGCTATCTAACATGTAGAACTTAAATAAATATTTTGATAGTTTGGGTCTGATAAATACTATTCTTATAGTAACTTAAGTAAGAGTTTTGCAGGTGTGAAAATGTATTTTTCAATCGTATTGAATAAGATGTTATATTATTTTATAGATTCTGAAATATGCTTCTAGAAGTGTAAGTAATCATTTATTATTAAATATAATATTTCATTTCTGATTCCATTGATCATGATCTCAGCTACTATTTGATTTCATTGCCATTCAAGTTTCAATTTTAATAACTAGCTTCCAAGATATTTCCAACAATTGAAGTTCACGAGTATCTGTTTCAGTTTGTTTTGATCATTATTAAAAATGATCTGAGGGGGAGAAAAACTAACAGTGAAGAGTATGCACGAAACATACATTTAACAACTACTAACACATAATAGCTTATGGATAAGCTTGATTAAAGGTATATCTTCATAATGCTAAGATATTTATACATAATCTTATGTATAATACATAATTTATAATATAGTGAAGATGTGCTAGTTTAGTTTGGAATCATGTATAATAAATATATATATGTAAGGAAATATACATATATATGTAAGGTTATATACATATATATGTAAGGCAATATACATATATATGTAAGGGGACACTACACACACACTATATATATATTCTGGCTTCCTCATGCCACTATATATATATATATATATATATATATATATATATATATATATATAGTGGCATGAGTAAGCAGAATACAGCACAGGATAACCCCTTATATACAAGGGGTTATCCTGTGCAATATTCTGGCTTCCTCATGGCACTGTGCTCAGTGATCAATCACTCCTGGCAAGGCTCCAGTTAGCATAGTGGTGCCACATTGTACCTCGGTTGGCAACATGCAAGGCAAGCACCCACACTATCTTTTTATCTATTTGGATCCTTCTAAGATGTATTTTTTAAATGAGTGGACAAGCAGAAGCTTTCATGGATTTAAAAATATCAATAATCACCAGAGCTTGGGCTGAAAGATGACTGCTAATGCAGAGAACAGAGAACTTTTGGACCTAAAAATAGTCATGTGATAGTTTAATGTTGGGTAAAATCATTACACATTTCCAACAAATCCATAAATGTATAACATCAAGAAAGGACTCTACGATAAGTATGGATTTTAGGTAGTTAAGATGTGTTAATTTGGATTCCAAATTGCAGCAAGTATGTCACTCTGGTGGAGAGTGCTGATAAAGGAGTTTATCTTATAAAGGGAGGCTAGTGTATGGAAACTCTCTAATTTTCTTTGAATTTTGACTTGAACTCAAATTTTCTCTAAATATTTGTTTTTAAATATATAGACAGTGAAACACAATTGTAGACTGACATAAATGTGTGTATATATATATAGTGTATATATATATAGTTTTATATATATATATCACTGTATCACTGTCTTCCGTGCCATCATCGATTTGCTCGAGCGGGCACCAGTAACATCTCCATATGACCTGTCTCATGCAAGTAAAGCCCAAGGGCACCTGCTTGCTTCAGGAACATAAAGAGCCTCAAACCATTCCATCAGGTCATGGGAATGAGGTCTATAACTGTTACTGGTATTTGGCATATCAAATATGACACGGGTAGCTTGCCAGGCTCTGCCGCAGGTGGGGAGGTAGTCTATATAAAAAGTGTTAATGACATATTGTGTCGGGGAATGCCGCCCGGGGTCACCGACAGTGTCTGGTCAGAGGTTCTCTTCTTCCCTCCGAGGACGCTGGGAGAACAGATGAAAACTCACGGAAGTCTGGTGCAGCTCCAAAAATGGCTTTTAATAGTACAAAGCTCTTCCACAGCACTCCAATATAATGAACAAACTTTTTAGCTCTGGTCCAAACTTAAGACCATACAAAAGAGCCTAAGTCTCCCACCAAAGAGAGAGGATCTCACCCGAGCTGAGTCCTACCCAGAAGAATATTAATATTAATGGGACTAATTAAGTTACACCTTAACAGTTACTCCAGTAACTGTTGGAGTGTTCAGGAATTGCATCATAAAACTGAGGTTCATTCAGGTTGGCACACACAGATATGATTCATCAATTTCACCATGTGACATCACATGG
>JAJIBD010006401.1:0-99495 GCA_021461705.1 Cryptotis parvus | reverse complement strand
TAGGTGTTGCACTCAGGAATTACTCCTGGCAGTGCTCAGGGACCATATGGGACACCAGGGATCAGAGCTGTGTTGGCCACGTGCAAGGCAAATGCACTATCCACTGTACTACCGCTCCGGCCCCAGCACTGCACTTTCAGACTTTGACTTATTCTCTGCAGAGGGTCCAGGAAAAAGCACATGAGTAACATAAAATGTGCCAGGACATACTTAGAACAACAATTCTAGCACATTTCCCTGAAAAATTGGGCTTTTTCCTAAGTAACCGAAGTGCAATAGGAGTTCTGCTTTCTCAGCTCCTTTGCTTAAAGAGGGTAGATTTCCAGGGTTTGGAGGGTTCGGGTGCAGAGTCTTTTTTTCATCTCCTGGGTCACGGAGAGTAGGCCAAATAAGTTTGGGACTTCTGCTTTAGAACAGCCAAGTTTTGTGTGATTCAAACTGCTAGCAAAGACAGTCCATGCCACAGGTAAAATTGGACATAAAAAATCTAGTAGTCATCAGGTTCGAGGAGAATTTTAGAGAAATTACAGTGATAGAGAGTAAAATGATCAAGATCAAATAACATTTGCATCAATCCAGAAAGGCTCTTTGGAACTGATTCTCCAAGACTTGATGTCCTCTTACAGTTCCTCCCAAAGACTTTCCTTTCCTAACAGTGTCATTGGTCTCTGGGGTGTATCACCCTGGAGCCTTCCTCAGAGGGAAAAGGTGAGACAAGACCTCTTTAAACTGAGATATAATCTCCATGCCATGGCATGTAAGGATGATAAAATATGGCCATTCCCACTGTCCAGAACTACGTTTTCTTCTTTGGCTATGGAGTTTTCTACTTTTGAGCACTGTTTCAGTGAGCAGGATGAGGCTTAATGAGTGACTGCTTGATATATTAATGACAAGATCTTAGAGATTTTTGTGTATCCTCCTGCATTTGAGAATTATTTACATATCTTACAGAATATTTTTGCAGAGTCAAGTGACAGGTTGAAACAGGTTTGTGTTTGGTTGTTGGACACACCCCTACTGTGCTCAGGGCTTCCTCCTGGCTCTGTGCTCAGGATCACTCCTGGTGGGGCTTGGGAGACTATATGTGGTGCGTGGATCATATTTGGTTCAACCAGGTGCTCTTACCCATTGAATTACCACTTTTGGCACCAGAAAATAAGAAATGTTTATGTCTTTATTTTATTTTATAATTTTTGTGCATTGTCAGGGATTGAACCCAGGACCTCACACATACAAGGCAACGCTCTATCACTGAGCCACATCCTTGGCCTTATATGTGTTTACAGTGTTACTCAAATGTGATGAGTTCTTTTATCTCATAGAATTGGAAAGTTAGACCTATATTTTAGTTCTTAATAAGAAACAAAGAAAACTTGTAACTACTATTGTGTTTTTCTTTTTGCTTTATATATAAATACATACATATAAATGATGTAATAAATACATAGTAGTTTAACATAGAAATGCTGTTTTTAGTTTAATTCTTCCATATTTTCTAGGTATTCAAATTCAGAAATTTTGCCTTTTTTGTTTTTTTCCCTTTTTATTGAAACACTGTGATTTACAAAGTAAAAAGGTTTTCATAAAACTGTTGATAGAAAGATTTATACTTCATCACTCCCACCACGAGTGTGTTCCCACCACCAAAGACCCTCATTTCCCACCCACCCCAGTTCCCATGCCTGCTCCCTCAGCTGGCACTGATTGTATTCACTGTTGAAGCACATACATGGCAATGTATTGATGAGTTCATTTTCTTCCCTGTTGTTGGTTATGGGAGAATCCGGCCAAATTCTGTTCTTGAATTTATTTTCTGAGTTTCTAGAATGTGGTGGGTTCTACTAGTTTAATGTACTGCAAAGCTGCAAACAGCAGCACAACTAGGGGAGAGCCAGATGGCAGCTCTCCCCATGTGTCTGAGTCTCTGCGTGGTGTCCAATAGACTGGAGGCAGTTTGTGGGGCGGACCCACCAGGCTTCCTGGATGGGTCAGAGTGGGAAGGGAGACCCCAGCTCCATCTCCACAAAAACCCAGTGATTTTCTTTTTTTTTTTTTTTTTTTTATTATACCACCGTGAGATATACAGTTACAAAGGTGTTCATATTTGGGTTTCAGTCATACAGTGTATCAGTACCCACTCGGTGCCCATTTCCCTCCACCAATGTCCCATGATTCTCCCCTTTCCCAGCCTGCGTCTATGGTAGGTAATTTTCACACACCCCCTCTCTCCTTTTACACACTTGCTTGCTGTACATACAGTTAGAGGTTATTATGTATATCCTTTTGCCTACTTTCAATGCTCAGTTCTACATTGGTATTATTATTTACAATAATTATTAGTACACTGCTCCTTTCTCTGTATTTTTCGGGAGCGCCGCGGGGTCCCCGACAGTGTCAGGACAGAGGTTGTCTTCTACGTCCGAGGGCGCCGGGAGAAAAGATGAAAACTCACGAGTCCGGTGCAGTTCCAAAAATGGCTTTTAATAGTACAAAAGCTCTTCCACAGCACTCCAATATAATGAACAAACTCTAGCTCTGGTCCGAACTTAGATCATACAAAAGAGCCTAAGTCTCCCACCAAAGAGAGAGGATCTCACCCGAGCTGAGTCCTACCCAGAAGGAACAAAAGGCAAAAGAGCAAAAGGCCAAAGCCAAAAGCCGCAGGGAGCCAAAAGCTGAAGGCTGAGGAACCAAAAGGTAAAAGGTGAAGGGGCCTCAAGTCAGCCCCTTATATACACCAAAGTAACCTAATCAGGAGGTTGTCATGCCAACAAAGAACCCTAAACAGAGTGTAGTGCCACACCCTATTGTAGGCATAAACAAAGGTTACACCAAGGACTAATCCTGAGATTATCTCTTATGTAAAACACTGGAGAGAGAGGGGCTGATATAAAGTAATACATCTTAACTTCATGAGCTTCATGTAATCTAGATGGTACCCACAAGGTCCTTATTATTATCTGCACCAGGGTGATTCTGAGTATCTTGTTCTCATGTACTGAAAGGGTCATACTCGCCTGCTTAGAGCAAACTAGTATGATCCTTCCTATAGTCTACCTTTAGTCTCAGCGTAGCCAGGGTGGTAGTCTCCTGGTAAATTCTAACTGTCCCACGTTGGGTGCAGTGGGTATAAAGAGGAACTGTGCCCAATCTAGAAAACATAGAAGTATTAGTAGATGTATAAGTCAGAAGTTATTCAATCAAGGTGACTTCTGTAACTGCCACACCCTCTAGAAGTGTTTACATAGAAGAGAGATCTCATTAGAATGAACCTTGGCTTAAATAAGATTAAGCTGGGAGTGAGCAAAACAACAAAACTCCCAGATTAGCTAAGCATGTCCTCCAACACTGTATTGCCTAACCTCTGACTCCAACACATTTGCAGTAGGCTCTACCCACAAACAAGACTTTCTGATCCATGTTTTGTCTAGCCTTGGATATTGGTATCATGCTATTTTTTATATCCCACAAATAAATGCAGTCATTCTATATCTGTCCTTTTCCCTCTGGCTAATTTCACTCAGCATGATCCTCTCCATGTCCACCCACTTATAGGCAAATTTCATAACTTCTTTTTTCCCCTAACAGCTGCTTAGTATTCCATTGTGTAGTTGTACCACAGTTTCTTTATCCAGTTATCAGTTCTCGGGCACTCTGGTTGTTTCCAGATTCTGGGTATTGTGAATAGTGCTGCTATGGACATAAAAGTGCAGATGGTGTTGTTGCTATGTGTTTTGGCCCAGGGTATATTCCCAGGAGTGGTATGGCTGGGTCAAAAGGGAGCTCAATTTCTAGTCTTTGGAGGAATGTCCATATTGTTTTTTCCAAAAGGCTGTACCAGCCGACATTCCCACCAACAATGGATGATAGTCCCTTTCTCCTCTCATCCAAGCCAGCATTTGTTGTTCTTGCTCCCTTTGGTTATTTGCTAGTCTCTGTTGTGAGATATCTCACTGTTTTGATTTGCATCTCTCTGATGATTAATGATGATGAGCATTTTTAATATGCCTTTTGACCATTTGAATTTCTTCCTTGTCAAAGTGTCTGTTCATTTCTTCTCCCATTTTTTGATGGGGTTGGTTGTTTTCTTCTTGTGAAGTTCTACCTGTGCCTGATGGGTATTGGGTGAATATTTTTTCCCATTCTGTGGACTCTCTTTTTATCTTGATCACTTTTTCTTTTGAGGTGAAGAAGCTTTTTTAGTTTCATGTTGTCCCATATGCTTATCTTTGCTTCTAGTTGCTTTGTTTGTGGTGTTTCATCTTTGAAGATGCCTTTAGCTTCAATGTAGTGGAGGATTTCTCCTATATTTTCTTCAATGTACTTTATGGATTCAGGTCTGATGTTGAAATCGTTAATCCATTTTGATCTGATTTATGTGCATGGTAATACCTCAAATTCTTTTTTTTTTTTTGGCAGCTACTCATTCATGTAGCTGCCCAGTTTTCCCAGCACCACTTGTTGAAGAGGCTTTCCTTACTCATTTTGTACTTTTTGCTCCTCTATTAAAGATGAAATGATCATGTATTTGAGTATGGTTGTCAGGATACTCAACTCTATTCCATAGGTCTACAGGTCTGTTTTTATTCCAATACCATGCTGTTTTTATTACTGCTGTTTTATAGTACAGTTTGAAGTTAGAGAAGGTGATGTCTCACATCTTCTTTTTCTACAACGACTGCTTTAGCTGTGGGGGTTTATTGTGCCATACAAATTTCAGGAATATTTGGTCGATTTCTTTGAAGAATGTATTTTTATAGGGACAACACTGAATCTGTATAAAGCTCTAGGGAGTATTACCATTTTGACAATGTTGATTCTCCCAATCCATGAACAGGGAATCTGTTTCCATTTCCTTGTGTCCTCTTTTATTTCTTGAAGCAGGGTTTTATAGTTTTCTTTGTACAGGTCCTTTACACTCTTCGTTAAGCTGATTCCTAGGTATTTGATTTTCTGTGGTTCAATTGTAGAATGGGATCATTTTCTTAATATCTCTTTCTTCTCTTTCGTTATTTGTATGTAGGAAAGCCACTGACTTTTTGGGTATTGATTTTGTACCCTGGCACTCTTCTATAGGTATCTATTGTTTCTAGGAGCTTTTTGGTTGAGTGTAGGGTTCTCTGGGTATAATATCATGTCATCTACAAATAGTGATAGCTTGCCTATCTGGATGGCCTTAATGTCGTTTTCTTCTCTGATTGCTATGGCAAGTACTTCCAGTACTATATTGAATAGAAGTGGTGAAAGTTGGGCAACCTTGTCTTTTCTCCATTTTTTTTTTTTTTTTTTTTTTTTTGCTTTTTGGGTCACACCCGGCAATGCTCAGGGGTTACTCCTGGCTCTGCACTCAGGAATTACTCCTGGCAGTGCTTGGGGAACCATATGGGATGCCGGGATCGAACCCGGGCCAGCATAGGCTGGCGCGTGCAAGGCAAACGCCCTACTCGCTGGACTATTGCTCCGGCCCCTTTTCTCCAATCTTAGGGAGAAGACTTTCAGTTTTTCTCCGTTGAGAATAATGTTCACTGTGGGTTTTGGTAGATGGCTTTGACTATATTGAGGAATGTTCCTTCAATTTCTGTTTTATGGAGAGTTTTTACCATGAACGGGTATTGGATCTTGTCAAATGCTTTCTCTGCGTCTATTGATATGGTCATGGTTTTTATTTTTTCTCTTATGATGTATTATTTTGATTGACTTGCGAATGTTGAACCATCCTTGCATTCCCGTGATGAATCCTACTTGGTCATGATGTATAATCTTTTTATGATTCTTTGGATTCTATTTGCCAGTATTTTGTTGAAGATCTTAGCATCTGTGTTCATCAGGGAGATTGGTCTGTAGTTTTCTTATTTTGTGTTGTCTCTGCCTGCTTTGGGCTTCCGGTTGATGTGCGCCTCATAGAAGCTATTTGGGAGTGTTTCTGATTCTTCTATTTCCTGGAAGAGCTTGAAAGGACTGGCAGTAGGTCCTAAAGTTTTGGAAGAATTCACTAGTGAATCCATCTGTACCTGGGCTTTTGTGTTTGGGTAGATTTTTAATTACTGTTTCAATTTCCTCGATGGTGATAGGCTTATTCAGGTATTACAGGTCTTCTTGTTTCAGCCATGACACCCAGTGATTTTCTTTTCTTTTTCTTTCTTTTCTTTTCTTTTCTTTTTTTTTTTTTTTTTGGCTTTTTGGGTCACACCTGGCAATGCTCGGGTTACTCCTGGCTCTGTGCTCAGGAATTACTCCTGGTGGTGCTCAGGGGACCATATGGGATGCTGGGGATCGAAGCCGGGTTGACTGCGGGCAAGGCAAACGTGCTACCCGTTGTGCTATCACTCTGGCCCCTCACCAAGTGGTTTTTACCGCCAAGAACTGCGGAATGTGAAAATGGCTATGGTTATGGTGAGCGGAGTTTCCTTTGGTTGCTTCCGAGGCCCTAGTGAGGTGGTGGGCCAGGACCAAAACCCATTTTATCTCCTTGGCGCCTCATGGTCAGCTGAGCTAGGGAGAGCCGGATGGCAGCTCTCCCCCATGTGTCTAAATTTTGACTTTTTGTATTTGTACCTTTATGTTCTATACTTTACCTACCCGACCATTAAATACATATATATTTTTTATTTTATTCTGCTGCCTATTGGATTGGATAAAAAGAGATTCAAATTTTACTCTAGACTTGTAATGGTGTATTTTTCTATTTTAGCTCAGATAATACACAATCCATATTCTTGAACTCTTAAAAATACGAATGTTAGAGGCCGGAGCAAAGGCACAGCAGGTAGGATGTTTGCTTTGCGCAGCCGACCTGGGTTCGATCCCCAGCATCCCATATGGTCCCCGAGCACTGCCAGGAGTAATTTCTGAGCAGAAAGCCAGAAGTAACCCCTGAGCGTCGCTGGGTGTGACCCAAAAGCAAAATAATAATAATAATAATTATTATTATTATTATATAAATAAAATAACATTCATTCATATGTATGAATGTTATTTTATTTTTTAAAGCAGAAGATGGGCCAGAGCGATAGTCCAGTGGGTAAGGCGTAAGGCGTTTGCCTCGCATGCTGCCGACCCAGGTTCAATCCCCGGCATCCCATATGATCCCCTGTGCACTGCCAGGAGTAATTCCTGAGTGCAGAACCAGGAGTAATCCCTGAACTTCGCCAGCTGTGACCCAAAAAAGGCGAAAAAAAAAAAAAAAAAAGCAGAAATACTTTTTGTTGTTGTTCATTTGTTTTTTGCGGGGCCACATCTAGTGGTGCTGACAACTATAGTCAGGGTCACTCTTGATAGGGCTTGAGGATTGTGTGGAGTACCAGGGCTCAAACCTAAATTGACCACATATAAGTCTAGCGCCCCAGTCATTACAATATCTCTCCAGCTCCAAAAGAACTATTTTCGATTAAAAGATATGTAACAACCAAATGTAATCATGGGATTTGTTTTGATTATGGGCAGTAATCACACAATTTGGGCCTTTATAGGGAAATTTGAACAGGGAAACTTCATGTTCAGTGTCATTATGAATTACTCAGTTTCTTTTGTTAAAGCATTGATTATGTGGGGCAATTTCTTATTCTGAAATATGTGTTGAAATATGTGGTAATGAAATGGCATGTCTCCAAGTTTACATTCAAATGAAAAATAGTTCAGAAGATACACAAAGAGAAAGAACGAAAGCAAATGTGGCAGAATAGTAATTGGCAAAAGGAAATGGCAAAAAAGCATCATTGTTTTACACTTTGCACACAGCTATGTTTTTATTGAATCACCATGAGATACGCGAGTTACAAAGATGTTCTTGATTGGGCTTCAGCACACAGTCCCTGAAATGCACACATACACCACCAACATCTTTGAGAACGGACAGATGAATGAGGGAACTATGGAATCCAATGCTTTCTTCTATTTGTTGGGTTCTAGGCTAATGGGGTCACAAAGCTATGTCATTTTGCACAACAAAAGTGTGTGCAGAAGAGCAATAACTGATGTGCAACTCCCTGGGCTTTTCCAATGATCTTAGGCACATACTCCCCTGTTTCCTTCCCACAGCCACCAGAAACTGTAATCAGAGAAAGGATGAGGTAAGGATGGAAAGTGCCATCCTTAGAGTGGCAGAGATTCTGTTTCAGTTTACTGAAAAAAAAAAAAAACTCAACAAATGCCATGGCTAGCAAGGAAAAGAGAGCTAAATGCGTATTTGTAAACCCGTATAAAGGGCCAGGGGGTTAACTGCAGCAAAATTATCACTGTTTCATGAGAAAAAGAGAATGAATCCTCATACACCAGCCACACATTTACTGCAGAGTTAATAGTAATGAACTGTAATGTACCCTGCTCTGAAATTCTTCTCTAATGAAGTTCAATTTTGATTTATTTTGGTTTTGGCCCACACCCAGCAATGCTCAGGGTTTACTTCTGGCTCTGCACTCAAGAATTAGTGCTGATTTTCCTCAGGTGATAACATGTAATGATGAGGATCAAACCCAGGAGTTTCAAATGATGAGGATCAAACCCAGGAGTGATGAGGATCACTCCCAGGCAAGACAGTTGCCCTACCCACTAGACTATCCCTCTGGCCCACTGAAGTTCTATTTTTATATTCACTGTATCACTGTCTTCCCGTTAATCATCGATTTGTTCGAGTGGGCCCCAGTAACATCTTCATATGTCCTATCTCATGCTAGTAGAGCCAAGGGCATCTGCTTGCTCCAGGAACATAAAGAGCCTCAAACCATTCCATCAGGTCATGGGAATGAGGTCTATAATTGTTACTGGTATTTGGCATATCAAATACGACACGGTTGTTTTTGTGTTTTCAGTAAATTACAGTGAAAGTAGTATACATTTCTGGAATAAATGGTAGATTTTAAGACTCATATTGTTGCCAGAGAGATAGTACAGATAGAACAGCTGATAAGGTACTCACTTTACATGAGACCAACCTGGGTTCGATCCAGGCATCCCAGATTGTCTCCCAAGTCCACCAAGAGCCAAGCACTGTAAAGTGTAGCCCAAAAAACAAAACTAAAAAAAAACAATAATCTTTGGAAGTTACACATGGGTATACACATGTAAGCAAAGTACACTATTGACCAAGTACTTCTTAACATCCTATAGGGAGAGCAGAAGTAAATTGGTTTTTATTCCTACTTGCTTCCTTCTGATATTTTACTGTGAAAATTTCCAAATATATAGATGTTGAAATGAATTTGCATTGGATAACACAATCCACCACTTCCATTCTGAAATTAATACTTATTTTTAATACATTTCAGAATAAATTAGTATTGCTGCTTTATCCCAGTCATTTAAAAATGTGTATCGTTCACTTGGTTAATTGATAATAATATACAAATTCCTATGTAGCTTAATACTTTAATATGAGTCAAGTTACTATAGCCATCAGAGTGATGATTGATGAAACAGTTATTCTAAGGCAAAAGAGAAATACACATTTAAACCTTTGGAAATATTATCTTACATTCTCTTGATGCAAAGTTTTTTTTTAGTGCACAAAAAACAGATCGTAAGTTAAGATCTAGTCATTGAAATTGCAGAATACCAAAACTGTTGGTGTGTTGGATCTTATTTACTTTATGTTTGTCACTTACCTAATTAGTTTTGCTTAGGAAACCAGTTAACTACAATCTGTTGTTATCAGCTAGACCAAAAGAAAACCCAGGTTCCTGGTAAATTTATTAGTGTAGTTGACATTTTCCCACCTGCTTATCAGAAACAACCATGTGTAAACTGCTTGAAAATAGAAAGCCATAAGAATACTTGCAAAAAAAAATCTCAAACATTGGATAATTGAACAGTCTAAATGAACCTGGTAATTCCTGGGGACTGCAGGGCCAGACTAGCACATATCCCCAGCCCCACGCTGAATCACAGGCCTGGTTGTCTAAGAGTCACCAAGAGGGGCTTCTGTGGCCTCCCCGAGCACTACTTGGGGTCCCTCCCTCTCACCCCCAAAAGAGATTTTTTGTGTATATATGTGTGTATACATATATACATATGTATGAGCATATATATTATAAACTATATCTACTCATAATCTAGATAAAATATATAATAAATATGTTTACTCATAACCTATATAATAATCTATAATTTATCATCTATATCATATATAATCACGTGTGTGTGAGAGAGACAGAGAGAGAGATTCTTATTTAAGTAGTCCCTTTTGGAAAAAATACTATCTCAATTGCTGTTACTGTTTCTGATGTCCTATGTGGGATTTGGAAATGCATTCTAGGAAAATAATTGCTGCATTTGTTTTGCATCAATGAGTGGCTTCTGTGTATTTTTCACATCTTCTATGTTCATTCTTCCTTGCTTCACTTGCTCACATACATACGCCTTTCAGTTTAATATTCTTTTCCACTTTGGGATATACGAGACTAAAATGAAGTAAGTCTAGAGCCAAAGAGATAGTGATGAGATAGATGAAATCTGGGTAGAGAATTCATTAGACTTCGTTACTCTTCTAGTCTTATTCTGGTAACTTTGAAGTGATTTGTTTCTGAAAGTGGACTGAGAGGCCAGGAAGTACAGGAGTTACCAGGTGCCTCACCCAGCTTCAATCCAGAGCCACCCAAGCACTATGAAGAATACAGAAAACAATTCTGCTTTCACTCTTTAACCAGCCCTTTATGTTCAAATTTACATATGCTTTCAGATGGCTTAAGAAAACAGCTTCTCCCCCTTCCTAATTTGTGCCTCTGCAAACTGGTCCCAACACAGTCCTAGAACCAGCTCCTTAGGCATAGTAGTACCTTTTATGTAGGACTTCAGCACACATTTCTGAGCTAAGTAAGCAGAAGAAATTCAGAAATGAATTTCTCCCTCTTCTTTAAGAATGGGGTGAAGAACTCTCCCCCCCTTATTCTCATGTTGCCAAGCAAGAGCAGATTTCCAGTATAGTTGTAGGAAGTTTAAAGCACTGGATTTTTTTTTGTCTTTTTTGGGGTTACACCTGGCATTGCTCAGGGGTTACTCCTGGCGATGCTCAGGGGCCCATATGGGATGCCAGGGATCAAACCCAGGTTGGCTGCCTGCAAGACAAATGCCTTACCTGTTGTACTATCATTCCGGCCCCAGCACTGGATTTTTTTTCAGATAAATATTTATTTATTTGTTTATTTATTTAATTCCCCAAATTTTATTACACCACTTTTAGACATACAGTTGCAAGATGCTCATGTAGAGTTTTGGTTCTACAGTGTTCCAACACCCATCCCTCCACCCGAACCCATCTCCATCACCAATGTCCCCACCTCCCTCCCCCTCACACACTTCAACTACTTGGGGGTTCTGTATGTCTTTGCTCTCCTCTCTATCTCTCCCTCCCGCCTACCTTTCCTACACCTCGTAGAATGCAGTACATTAAAGGACATAACTGTTTCCACTAGTTTGATGGACCGTGTGGCTGCAAGACTTAGGGGCCTCATGGTCAGCATCTGGACAGCGAAGGTGGCAACTAGTGTGGTGGGCGAGTCTCATCCGGCTGCTTCCGGGACCCCCAGAGGTGATAGGCCCACTCCAAAACCTATTTGTCCTCCTGGGAGCCCCATGGTCAGCTGAGACTGGGAGAGCCGAGTTCCAGCTTCCCGGCCACGTTTGAGACTGCATGATATGGCTGGTCGCCCCAGGGCTTGTCAAAATGAAGGGGGAAGGGCCAACCCCTGGCTCCATCTGACGAATTCCCGGTGATTCCCGCTTCTGGGGGCTGCCTACCTGGGCTCGAACTTCGTTTTGCTCTGTTAATCTGGTCTTGAGGTAGCATCCCACGGCCAGACAGAGAAGGTGGTGGCTAGTGTGGTGGGCGAGTCTCTTCCGGCTTTTCCAGGACCTCCCCAGAGGTGATGGGCCCACTCCCAAAACCCATCTGTCCTCCTGGGAGCCCCATGGACAGCTAGCACTGGATTTTTATGGTTAGAAATCTTCTTTCAAATTAGCCCTGCCCGCGAGCTGCCCACGGGCCAGCACAGGACCTCACGGACGGCTGGGGAGGCTGGCGCTCGGCTCGCGCCGGGCCTAGCTGACCATGGAACCCCGAGGAGGGCAGATGGGTTTTGGGAGTGGGCCCGTCGCCTCTGAGGGGTCCCGGAAGCAGCCGGATGAGACTCGCCCACCACACTAGCCACCATTTTTGCTGTCCGGACGCTGCAAAACGGCCTCAGACCAGATCAACAGAGCAAAGCCAGTTCGAGCCCAGGTAGGCGGCTCCAAGAGGCGGGAATCACTGGGAAGTCGTCAGATGGAGGCGTGGTCGTCCCTTCCCCCTCCATCTTGTTGAGCCTGGTGGCCCTGCCCGCGAGCTGCCCACGGGCCAGCACAGGGCCTCACGGATGGCTGAGGAGGCTGGCGCTCGGCTCGCGCCGGGCCTAGCTGACCATGGAACCCCGAGGAGGGCAGATGGGTTTTGGGAGTGGGCCCGTCGCCTCTGAGGGGTCCCGGAAGCAGCCGGATGAGACTCCGCCCACCACACTAGCCACCATTTTTGCTGTCCGGACGCTGCAAAACAGCCTCAGACCAGATCAACAGAGCAAAGCCAGTTCGAAGGCCCAGGTCGCGCCGGCCTTGCTGTGCGCTGCGGTCCACTAAAATAGTGAAACAGTAATGCCTTTTAATGCACTGCAGTCAACGAAGAGCAGGAAAGTTTGTTGGGAAGGAGATATAGAGAGGAAAGAAATGACATACAGAACCCGCCAAGTGGTTGAGGTGCGGGAGGGGGAGGGAGGTGGGGACATTGGTGATGGGAGATGGTTTTGGGCGGAGGGTGCGTGTTGGAACACTGTGGAACCAAGGATCTACATGAGCATCTTTCAATTAAAAAAAAAGGTGGAATCTACCACGGACATGTGGGAATCAGAGGTTAGGTAAGACAGAGAAGAGAACAG
The DNA here is from genome assembly GCA_021461705.1 of Cryptotis parvus. Lineage (NCBI taxonomy): Eukaryota > Metazoa > Chordata > Mammalia > Eulipotyphla > Soricidae > Cryptotis > Cryptotis parvus. The sequence continues at coordinate 86,596 of JAJIBD010006401.1, read as the reverse complement.
TGTGCTAATATTTGTCAAAAATGATAATACCAGTCTAGAACTGAGCATTGAATATAGGAAAAAAGATATACATGATGATCTCTGAATGTATGTATTGCAATCCACAATGTGTAAGAGAAGAGAAAAAGAGAGAGAGAGAAGAGATAAAGAATTTGCCATACTGGAACTCGGCTCGCCCGGGCCCAGCTGACTATGGAGCCCCGAGGAGGGCAGATGGGTTTTGGGAGTGGGCCCATCGCCTCTGGGGAGTCCCGGAAGCAGCCGGATGAGACTCGCCCATCACACTAGCCACCATTTTCGCTGTCCGGATGCTGGGAAACTGTCTCACGACCAGATTGACAGAGCAAAACCAGTTCAAGTCCAGGTTGTGCGGCCGCTTGGCAGCGCGATCCACTAAAATAGTGAAACAGTGATGTCTTTTAATGCACTGCATTCCATGAAGAACAGGAAAGTTTGGTGGGAAGGAGATATAAGGGAGGAAAGAAATGACATACAGAACCTGCCAAGTAGTTGAGGTGCGGGAGGGGGAGGGAGGTGGAGACATTGGTGATGGGAGATGGGTTTGGGTGGAGGGATGGGTATTGGAACATTGTAGAACCGGAACTCTACATGAGCATCTTTCAATTGTATGTCTAAATTGGTGTAATAATATTTGGGGGAAATAATAAAATTAAATTAAAAAAAAAAAAAGAATTTGCCATAGAGGCAGGCTGTGGGAGGGGGAGGGAAGTGGGGACATTGGTGTTGGGAAGTGGGCACTGGTGGAGGGATGGGTGCTGGAACACTATGTGATGGAAACCCAAACATGAACATCTTTGTAATTGTATATCGCATGGCGGTGTAATAAAATATTAAAAAAAAAAAAAGAAATCTTCTTTCAAATTAGAAAAACTACCTTGAAATAATTTGAAAGTAATTTTTTCCATAGAAGGTTCATTCAGTTATTTGTTCTCTCCAAAGTCACATTTTATAAAATGCTTTTATTGTAAACATTTGCCACTGTATTATTTTAAACTATTTAATATATTATCATTTTTCAGAGATAATTTGAGAATAGATTTATGCAGAATTTACCCAATTTTAAGATATGCTTTTATGCTCTCTTTTCAAACATTTTGTTCTAAAAACTGTTTCTAATTTATTGTATTATCACAAAACAGAAAGAAGAAGGAAAGCTTCAAGGACAGCTTAATAAGTCTGATTCTAACCAGTATATTAGGGAACTGAAAGATCAGATAGCAGAGCTGAATCATGAGGTAAGTGATAAACTTTGATCTGTACATATTTCTTTCTTCCTTCCTCTGTATTGTAAAAGCACTTCATTACTGATTATGATGGACTTAACTACTGAAATTATTCATAGGTATTTTCTTGGCTATAATTACTAGCAACATTTTAGAAGATTGTCTTCTTTTAACCAGATTTTTTCTGACAGGATTGAGGATTTATTTTTCTTAAAGCACTTTATTCTAGATCTAAAATGATTAGTTATTGTTGACATTGAAAATATATGTACATTATTTATGGAGATTTCAAAACCCATATTAGTTTGTCTAGGTATCGATTGCTTCAAGCCAACTAATATTTACTTTATACCTGATTTGCGGAGTTTACGGTTGTGGATAAAAGGAAGTTTTTTTTCACTCTTGCCTCTTTTCCTTCCATGGTGCTCTTACTGAGATTGCAAAAAAGGATACTTGCCTAATAACAGTTAACTGATCTCTTAGTACCTAAATGCTTTCAAACTGGCACTACCTTGAATCTGTAAAATTCGTGAGGTTTTGAGGTAATTTTACAAGGTACTCTACTAAGTAATGTATGTTATTTAAGAGTATGTTTTAACTGAAAAGATATTTTATGTTACTGTGCTCTGTTTTCTTTTCCATAATTACTAATGGTAAATATCTGTCTGAGCATGAAAAGTGGAAAGGTATGGTTTTATCTTATTTATTTGTAAAATAATATTTAATAGTATTTAATCAGCAGTAAGTTTTTAATAGGCAACATAAACCTTATTTGTTACCCCCAAAAAATAAATATAAGGAAGAATAAAATCATTGTGGCCATTTTTTTTTTATCATTGTGGCCATTTAATTCATTTAAACCTCAAAGAAAAAGCTTTCTCATTACAGAATGTTTTAAGTAGTACTTTTTGGAGGTAGTCAATCTAAGTAAAATTTGAATGTAGAAAACAAAGCATCAGAAATACTGATAAATCTTAAGTGATTTTAATTCAGTTCTGAAACTTTGGGTGTTGGCCTATAAATACTGATTTTCAGAGGCCACAGCGATAGCATGGTGGATAGGGGGTTTGCTCTGCAAGCAGCTGATCCCAGTTCAATCCCTGGCATCCCATATGGTCCCGCCTTACCCCACCCCTAGCACCACCAGGAGTAATTCCTGAGTGCAGAGCCAGGAGTAACCCCTGAGCATCACTGGGTGTGACCCAAAAAGCAAAAAACATAAAAATTATATTGACTTCCAACTATGTTAACAGTTGAGGGATTTAGGATCTCTTATAACCAACCTTTTGTGTTTATTTTTAATAATTCTCACCCAATAGTTAGGTATGAAACAAGTACAAATAAACGTGTTCTAGAGATCCTTATTCTTTTGAAAAACAAAAATTATGTTTATTCCTTATATTATGAATTATTATAATTCAAAATATTATAAATTATTCCTTATATTCAAAAGGTTTTTGTGGGGTAGAAGTGTTAGTATGGCGGGTAGGGCATTTTCCTTGCATGTGGATTCAATCCCGTGTTCAATCCCTTGCACCCCATATGATCCCCTGAGTACTATCAAGAGTAATTCCTGAGTACAGAGGCAGGAGTAACCCCTGAGCATTGCCGGATATGACCCAGAAACCACAGAAAAAATGTTTTAAAGGGTATTTATGACGAGGATAGAACTATTTCCATGATAATTTTGCCTTCTAGTTATATGAAAAATTTACTATTACTGAATAAAGAAATATACATGGATTGGCTTTATTTCTGAGGCTTGTTTTTTTGTTGTTGTTCTTTTTTTTTCTTTTTTGTGTCATACCCAGCAATGCTCACGGGTTACTCCTGGCTCTGCACTCAGGAATTACTCCTGGCGGTGCTCAGGGGGACCATAAGGGATGCCGGGATCGAACCTGGGCTGGCATGAGCTGGCCGCATGCAAAGCAAACGCCCTACCCGCTGGACTATCACTCCGGCCCCTGTTATTGTTCTTTTGGGTTCCAGGTAAAGGATACTCCTGACTCAGTGCTCGAGAACCATGCTTTAGGTGGTGCTCACAGGACCATGTGGTACCAGAAATTGAAACTGGGTCTCCTTCCTGCAAACAGGAGCTCAGCCTATTGAGCTCTCTCCAGCCCCCTTGAGACTGTCCTAAACATTAGTCACCAAGCATTTGTTTGTAATGCACCCGGACTAAAAAAAAAGCCATACTCTCATCAGGACTGGCTGAGGATAGTTTATCTGAAAGTTAAACTTGAGTGTATTTGTGTATAGCTTGTGAGAACAATCTTTCATACAGATACAAAGGTTTCTACAGTTAAAGAGTTAATGCAGCTTAAAATTGGGAGATATTGGATGAGATTTGAATTGTAACAGAGTCCTGGGTTTAAGCAGGATCAGTCAGAAAACCTTGTAGGGAAGTGAGTGCATTGTAGTTGGGAATCACACCAGCTATTGTCTAGGGGAGAGTGAGTATGAAGCTGGGAATTTAGAGCAGAACAGATTCAATTAAGAATAAATGTGTCTATGGAAGTAAAGGTAGATTTAAACTTTAAGTGGCTGTTCAAAGCTAAAAGATTAAATTTACTAGGCAATTCAAATCATTGTATGTTTTCTTTGTAGATTCCCTTTTGTTTTCTAGGTAAATTTTAAAGCCTGTATCTGTTTCATAATTTTATAACTAACAAAAGGATAGGTGAAAATTTAACCAATGTATTGTACATTTTAAACTTTTACAAAAATAAGTATTGGTTGGAGCATCTTCTTCAGACAGCTAGATAATGGGACTGAGGAGAGGGTTCAGAGGGCTGGAGCACAAGCCTGGCCATGTACGTGGTCCTGAATTTGATCCCTAGCACCACCTGTGTCCCTAGCGGCCCTCAGTACTGCTGGGCATGAATGTTAGCCCAGCACATGGGCTGAGAATAGCTGGTAGTGGCCCCAGACGCTTGGGCACTGTTGGGTGAAATCCATTGCCACCCATCCCCGAAAGGGATAGTTAGATAAGGTGTCACTTTTTTATTCTGTTGGTTTTTAATAGGCACCACCCCCACAGTGCTCTATAGGAGAGAGGGGTGAGGAGACCTGCTGAGTAGTGTATCAGATTCAGCCACTCACATAGGCGTCAGCTCTGTTCTATCTCCTTAGCCCCTAATCTAGTGAGCTTGCTTTCTTGTGAAATAGAGCTTCACAGTGACGCAATAAAAGATAACCAGAGTCAAATATTTCCTGTTTTAATTTTTTGCCTATAAGCAAGAATATGCCAGAATGTTTGGTTTTCAACATAAAAATTAACTTTCAGGGGCCATAGCGATAGCACAGTGGATAGGTCTTTGCCTTGCATGTGGCTGACCCAGATTCTATCCTTAGCATCCCATATGGTCCCCAGGCACTGCCAGGAAAAATTCCTAAGTGCAGAGCCAGGAGTAACCCCTGAGCATCACTGGGCATGACCCAAAAAAGAAAAAAAAAATAATTTTCAAATACTAGTTTTGTATTCTAACTTTTGGCCATTAAAAGTTACTTTGTTCATTTTCTTTTCATACATCTCTAACTGTTGAAGGAAATGTTGAGATGAACTCCACACTGTTATACTTGTCATAACAATAGCCTCTCAGTACATTCAGCTAATGAAATAGGGAAAGAGGATTAAGGCGTGTATATTTGTGGAGTGGCTGGATATATTTCTGATCTTATGGTCTTCATGTTAACCCGCCTGATGGCAGTGTGGGGTTTCAGTGGAATCGATGTGGAAGCAGACTCACCATGACTGAGTTAATTACCCGAGGTTTTATAAGTGTGAAATAGTTGAGCTGCAGTTGAGTTCCTTTTGGCCTATTCTATAGAGGCATTAGATTGGAAGACATGTAATCAATGTTTTTACTTTGTTTTGGGTCACACATGGCAGTGCTTAGGGACTGTGCAGTGCCAAAGATCAAACCTGAAGCTCCTGCATGAAAAAAATAGGCACTCTGAGTATCTCCGTGGCCCATATCATTAATATTCAAAATCTTAAGAACAGGGTCTGGGAGATAGGGTACATGGCATGCTTGCACTTACCCCAGGTTCAGTTCATGGCACCACATGGTTTCCCAAGACACAACATCTCAGTCCCTTGCATTGAGATTTCAGTGAGGGTGTGGGGATTGCCCCGGATTTCCTGAATACTGCTTGGTATTAAGATCTTTTTATTTAATTGCTTTTTTTGGGCCACATCCAGCAATGCTCAGTGGTTACTCCTACCTCTGCACTCAGGAATTACTCCGGGCCGTGCTGGGGGACCATATGGGATGCCGGGGATCGAACCCGGGCCGGCACAGGCCGGCCGCATGCAAGGCAAACGCCCTACCCACTGGGCTATCGCCCGCCCCTTAAAATCTTAAGGTTAATAATTGATGGCAGTTTTTAATTCTTTTCTCCCCTAGTTCATGAATTTCTGTACAGACAGTGAATTAATTCTGCTATTGATGCAGCTACTAGAGCTCCCTACCTATCTCTCCTGGTTATCGGTGCAAAAGACAACTTATCTCCACTTCCTCCAGCTTACCACAGTGTTCTATCTGAGGAGCCCTCTGGACTCCCAACCCCTGCCTTTCCTACCCCCCACTCCTCTACCTAACTCATTCTGGTCCTAATTTTACCAGTTCCCTATAGAAATTTTCTGATTTGAAGTTTCTGAAACCCTGCCAAGAACCTCACAGAAAACACTAGAGACCCCGTCTTCCCTGACCCGGCCAGAGCTACTGGCCAAGTTGATCCCTGTTTCTACACCCTGCCCTCACGGCATACTTAGAAACGAACAAACCTGGGTCTTATGTCAACGAAGTTGTTCTTATCCTCTTCCCCAGGACCTTCTAGCTTCCTATTCATCTTTCCTCTTATCACCATCCAAGCACTGGGGTTAAAACCAAAAAAGAAGGGCCAGAATGATAATACTGTGCTTTTCTTGCACCCGACTGACCCAGATTTGATCCTCAGCATCCCATATGGTGTCCCATGCATTACCAGGAGTAATTCCTGAGTGCAGAGTCAGGAGTAAACCTTGAACACCTCTGGGTGTAGCTCAAAAAGAGGAGGGGGAAACGGAAAAAGAAAATTGAAATATAATCCATAGCCTTTAGGAGTCTGGGGTCTGATAACAACAAAAAAGGCATATAAATAAATTTAAGCATATAATAAAAAAGCATGGCATTATAATAATTACTGTTCATTTCATATCCAGTCACGCTATACCAGACATTGGACAATAAGTCCTCATTTAATGCCATACAGAAGTTCTTAGAAACTGTGACTTTAAGTAAAAAAAGCAGGTTCTTGGATAAATATTGGCTTGGATTTTTCTTTTGCTCATCAAGTTTATAACAAAATGAAACTGAATTGATACCTTTTGTTTGTTTGTTTGGGTCACACCCGGAGATGCTCAGGGGTTACTCCTGGCTCTTCACTCAGCAATTTCTGCTGGCAATGCTCAGTGGACCATATGGAATGCTGGGGATCAAACCCAGGTTGGCTACGTGCAAGGCAAACGCCCTACCTGCTGTGCCATCGCTCCAGCCCCTGAATTGATACCTTTTAAGGCACTGCTATGCTGTTACATTTCCCTGTTATTTTAATTCTTGAGTTCTATAAAATAGTTAGCATCATTATTTTTGGTTTCCGTGTACTAGATAGAGATTCTAGGAAATCAGGTTCACAAAATCGTGTACTGGTTCCTAATAAGTACAACATATTAATTCAGATTATGGAGATCCTCTTAACTGCCACACACCACAGTCTCCTTTGAAATATATTTAACAGCATCTGGGCTTATTTTTTGAAAAGATGAAAAGAATTTTGATGTTGGGGGCTAAAGAATTAGTTTAGGGGATAAAGCACTTGCCTTGTATTGCCCCCCATTTTGATAACCCTACACTGCACATGATCCCCAAACTCTGTATAGTCATCCCTGAGCACAGAACTCAGGAGTGAGTGTAGAGCCCAAAAAGAAAGCCCTAAGCACAGCTAGATGTGGTCCAAGAACCACACACACTTCTAAACCCCCACATTTTTTTTTGTTCTGGGGCCACAGCCATAAATTCTCTGGGGTTACTCCTCTTACTCAGGAATTACTGCCAATAGTGCTTGGGAGACCATGTGGGATGCTAGAGATCAGCCGTGTGCAAGGCTTACCAGCTGTATTATGGCTCTGGCCCCCTCCTGTGTATTTTATAAGCCAGACATGTTCTTAAAATTTGGTAAATGATGACACTGAGGACCCAAGAGTTAAGCAACTTGCCCAAAGATACATAGCTATTTAGTGGCAGAGACAACTAGAGCCTAGTCATTCTGGCTTCTGATTTCTTCCATCCCACTGACTCACCAGAATTCTTCTGAGTTTATTTTAACTAAAACAAATTACTTCCTCACATGTGAACCCTGATGTCTAGTTAATAACAATATGCTCTCAGGTTCCAGAGGATAATATAGCAAGCAGAACTATATGCATGTGGCTGGCCTGGGTTTGATCCCCCCAGCATCCCATATGGATCCCCAAGCACCACTACTAGTGATCCCTAAATGCAATCAGGTATGAGTGTCCTGGGCACCTCCCGAGTACCCCCCCATAAAAAAAAAAACTGCTCTCACTTGTAATCATTTATTTTCACAGCAGGTTCTGGGTTTATATTCCATAGAATTGGTCTGATTTGATGCTTTCAAATCATACTTCAGTTTCAGTGACTGCTGCTATAATCTTAGTTTGTAAAGATTAGATGATTTTCTAAAACAGAAGCTACTGAGATTTTTCTGACCAAATTTGTTGACATTTCCAGAAACATAAAACTAGACAAAAATAGTCAAAAAATTTCAAATATATCTGTTATTTAAGAAATTTGATTGTGGGGCTGCAGATGCCTTGTGTGAAGGAAACAGTCCCTGGCATCTCAAATAATAAATAAGAAGAAAAAAAATACAAATTTTACTCAAGGACATAAATTACCTCAACTATTCAACATATCTGGCAATGAGTTTATTTAACTGGTAACCAAACTTCCAGCAATTGTTCCTAGATTTTTTCCAGTCTCTTGGACTATATATCTTTCTGTGTGTTCTTTGTCCTCCAAAAAGAACATAGAATGTCCTACATTCAGAGGAAAGTATGATGATGATCCTATATAGGATAGGTTTTATTCAAAGCTTTATACACCTTCCAGTTTTATATTTGTTAAGAAGAGGATGTCCTGCTGAATTAAATGCTTCTGAGCATTCTGTTTCTACCATAGGTTAAAATTTGTGCTTTTAGTTAATGAAAGTATATGTTTCTAGTAATGGTAGGTTTATAAGGAGTTGAAGTTGAATTATGATAACTTCACCGTAAAAAAGGTCTGGTAAGAGAGGGTCAGATAAGAGAACAAGTTATTAAGGAAAGGGATAAAAACAAGATGAAGAAAGGTATTAGAACTTATATACCAAGAAAAGAAAATATACCAAGGAAGGAAGCCTAAAACATTGACTACGTTCAGATATGCCTTAAGAGTTTGTTATAGTAGGTAAAATTAGGGTAAGCAGCCAGCTATCACAATACATACAGCTTTAATCTGAAACTAGGAATATGAATCTGGTATTCATTAAAGGGTCAAATACCCTTAAGAGTATTTGGGCTGGTGAGATCGTCCAGAGTTTAGGATCACAAGGCCCCAAGTTTAATCCCCAGCACCACATGGTTCCCTAAGCAGTGCTGGATTAGCCCTGGGGATACCACTTCCCCAGACAGCACTGCACCGCTGGCCCTAGCCAGCCATTTGACCCAATATTGTTCCCTGAGTCCCCTGAGCACTGCTTAAAAGCCCTTCCCCCACCCCACCCCCAAAAAAAAGAGATATTGGCCAGGAAATACAGGCCAATTGTAAAGTCAGACTTTAATGTTAAGCTTGTATCAGATGGGATTTTCCCCCTCATATTGTGCCAGACACTATGAGAACTATGTAGACTTACTTTCAAGAAATTTACAATCTGATGGGGGAAAGTGGAAGTTAACTTATCTATGTAACCTATACAGATAGTTTAGAAATGGAAGATAGCATGGCACTTAATTTCATTTATTTTCATTAACGATCAGTGAGCTTTCTCAGATGGCTTCAGAGGCCAGCGAGATTGTGAATTCCTTGATGACCACAGGTGTGTCATGCTCAGCCTTATATAATAAACTTCGAGAGCTTTTCAGTTTTCTAGTGCAGAACTAGAGAATGCAGAGATTGATTGAATCAGTCTTTTGGTATTCATATTGTTCTCAGTTGGACCAATGGAAACTCTTTGAAGCTGGCTTCAGAGTCTTTCTTTTCTATAACTCCTTTAGTCTTAGAGCACGTCTACATTTTGTAGACTGGGTGGCCAGCTTTCTTTTTTTTATTTTATTTTTTATTTTTTTATTTTTTTAATTTTATTACACCACTTTTAGATATACAATTGCAAGATTCTCATGCTCGAGTTTTGGTTCTACAGTGTTCTAACACCCATCCCTCCACCCAAATCCATCTCCCATCACTAATGTCCCCACCTCACTCCCGCCTCCCACACCCCAACTACTTGGCGGGTTCTGTATATCTTTTCTCTCCTCTCTATCTCTCCCTCCTGCCTACCTTTCCTACACATCGTAGAATGCAATACATTAAAGGACATAACTGTTTCCACTAGTTTGATGGATCGTGTGGCCAAGCGGCCGCGTGACTTAGGGGCCTCATGGTCAGCGTCCGGGCAGCGAAAATGGCGGCTAATGTGGTGGGTGAGTCTCATCCGGCTGCTTCCGAGACCCCCAGAAGTGATGGGCCAACACCCAAAACCCATCTGTCCTCCTGGGGGTCCCATGATCAGCTGAGCCAGGGGAGAGCCGAGTTCCAGTTCCCCCAGCTGCGTCTGAGGCTCTGCATGCTATGACTGGTCGCCCCAGGGCAGCCCCTGGGTGGGGCTACCAGGCGCAAACAAAATGGAGAGAGGAAGGGGTGACCCCAGCTCCATCTGACGAATTCCGGTGTTCCCCGCCTCTGGAAGCTGCCCACCTGGGCTGGAACTCATCTTGCTCTGTTAATCTGATCTTGAGGTCAGCATCCCTCCTGGATGGGCTCTGATGTGCTGCAGTATCCCGACAGCGAAAATAGCAGCTAATGTGGTGGGCCAGTCTCATCTGGCTGCTTCCAGGACCCCCAGGGGGTGATGGGCCCACTCCCAAAACCCATCTGTCCTCCCTGGGGGCCTCATGGTCAGCTGAGCTAAGGGAGAGTTGAATTCCAGTTCCTCCCCAGCTTTCTTTAATAGTACCTTCCATCAAGTGGGGATAGCTAGATTTTCAGATGTAGAGAGGTGGAAGTGTTTATTAGTACTTAAATACATTAGTAAATGTACTCGATAATTTAACAGTTAGAATAGAAACAAAATAATACGCAACAACTTTAGGAAAGCTAGATATCAGATACCACTTGGGTAATGAGAGATGAAGGTAGATGATTACACTTTTTTGCTTCCAGATAATACCTAGTGGTGCTCAGTCACTTCAGCTGAGTGCTCAGGAAGCCATTCAGTGGAGAAGGCAGAGAACTGGTGCTTGGGGCTGCTCCTAGAGCTCTTGAGTGAAAACACGCACTCCAGCCCTCTGCACTGTCTCTCTGGTCTGATAAAAAGCATTCGTTAAAGAAATGAAACTAACAGTATAGCTACCGTGAGCGGATTTAACTGAGTAAGGGTGGCAAAGACTTCTTTCAGCCTTCCCACGAAGAGACCATGTAACAGTTTACTCTTAGACTTTAGGAAAATGACGTACAAAATGTGCAACCATTTCAGCCATATGTATGATACCCATAAGTTTTTTTTGCTTTTTGGGCCACACCCGGCGATGCTCAGGAATTACTTCTGGCTCTGCACTCAGGAATTACTCCTGGCAGTGCTCGGGGACCATATGGGATGCCGGAGATCGAACCCAGGTCGGCTACGTGCAAGGCAAACACCCTACCCACTGGACTATAGCTCCGCCCCGATGCCCATAAGTTTTTAGCATGACTAAAATGCATTCACCAATAGTTTAAATGTATTAACCAATAGTATTAAATGCATTAGCCAATAATTAAAGTGCTGCATATAAGGATGTGCTTAATGAGCTTTGGAAATGAGCTGTTTTAAAAATCCAGTGGAATTAGTCATGCACTTAGGTTTTAAGACTGAAGTTTTCATTTCTCAAATGCCCTTCATATGTTCTGACGCTGATGGATTGTCACTACTCTTAACTTTCTCCTGTGTAGCAGTACTTCATAACAGTTTTATAAATTGGTCAAGAGAGCATGGATATTCGTGCAGTTCATGAGTTTCTTTACAGTAATAATGCATTTTTAAAAAATTGATACAAATTTCAGGTTTTGTGTCTTTGTGGGTTTTTTATTAAGGGGTGGGTTCGGGCCACACCTAATGGTGCTTAGGGCTTACTCCTGGGGCAGTGCTCAGGGAATTGTATGTGGTTCTGGAGATCTATCCAGGGCTGGCCAGTTGCATGATAAGCACTCTCCAGCCTGGTTTTCTGTTCTCCATCTGACACAGGTGGTTAAGAAATTACCATCTTTAGAGAAGTGGACTTCTGGACCACTGACTAACTGTGACCTTAGGACACTTGGTGCTTATTCAGCCTATGAACATCTGAATATCTTTAAGCTCTCTGGCCTTGCTCTCAATTTCTGCATCCCCAAAGCAGCTATACTAAATGACTATTGCTGTTGTTATTATTATTGATTTTGGGTCACCCCCAGTATTACTGTATGCTACTCCTGGCTCTGCTCAGGTTATTCCCAGATGTGCTCAGGAACTGTGTTGTGCTGGGGATCAGACCTGACTTCCCATATGCAAGCATCTGCTTAGCCAGGTAAACCTCTCTCCAGCCCACTGAACGGCCTTCAAAGTCAGACCGATCCCAGACGTGTGCAGGGGGATGATAGCAGTCAGTGTCTCTGTAGTTAAGGAATCAGGCTGTAGTGAGAGGCAGTCTGTGGGCAGGGCTGTGGTAGAACTACGTACCACCATGACTTAGAAGCAGGTAAGAGAATCTGGATGGGGGACCACAGGACTCTCTTATTGCATGGAAATGGGGCAATGCTGGAAGAGGAGACTGGAGGGACATTTGATTAAATGTATATGACTTGCAGAGGAGCCTCTGCATCCTCATATGCAGAGGCTTTGGAAGTCAGTGGAACTGATGAACCCGAGAGGGAAGAAGCTCTTCCCTCATCCTCGTTTTCTGGGGTAGTGCTGAGAATAGCATGGAGATTGATCTGGTAGATGTTAAGGTTTCCTTAATTAAAAAAATAATAATATCTTAGAGGAAGTCATCAAATAAGCTGTCCTTGATTACACTTGAATTACAATCACTTGATCACTTGAATCCCGTTATTCATCGATTTGCTCGAGCAGGCGCCAGTAACATTTCCATTGGACCCTATCATGTGTCAATGTAGCCCAATGGCATCCTGTTGATTCAGGAATATGAAGAGCCTCAAACCATTTCTTCAGGGTCTTTACAAGGAAGTCTGACCATCTTGTAGGTGGGCGGCCACGTGATCTTTTGACAGCCCATGGGATCCAGTCAGTAACGGCTCTAGTCCAACGGTGGTCTCCAAATCGCATTGCATGTCCAGCCCATCTGATTTTCAAGCCTTGGCAAACGAGACAGCATCCCTGATTCTGGAATAGCGACGGAGGTCAGAACTCCGGATACCTTCTCTCACTTGAGTGAGGTGTGATATTCCAAGCATAGCTCTTTCGATTCCTCTCTGGGAGACCCGAATAGCATTCTCATCCTGCTTTCGTAGGGCCCAGGTCTCTGAGGCGTATGTTATGCAGAGAGAACGGTGGAGTCAAAGAGATGTGCCTGGAGCCGGAGGTTCTTTGTCCTTTTAGCTATTTCTTCGATGCCTTTGAAGGCATTCCATGCTGCTCTCTTCCTCCTGTGCAGCTCAGGTTTTAGGTCGTTCATCATGTTGACTTCTCGACCTAGGTACACATAACTGCTGCATTCAGAGATGTTTGTTCCATCACTTGAATTACATTAATTCTTTCTAAACTTTGCTCCAAAGTATGCTTTTCAGAGTCATTTTGAATCTTCAATGTAAATTAGTCTTTCTTAGCTATAATACACTAGACTACCCTACACGTCACCCTTGTTTTGTTAATACTATATATTTTTAAATGTTCTTACATACAGTACGTATTTTCACCTATTCTTTTTCTTCTGTTTTTATATTTTGTTTGGGGGCCACACCCAGCTGTTCTCAGGGCCTATTCCTGGCTCCTCACTCTTAGCTCCTGACAGACCCGGGACCATTTGGAGTTCTGGGACAGAATGCATGTCAGGCATATGCAGGGTAAGCATCTTACCCTTTAAACTTTCTCTGTGACTTCAGTTCTCACGTATTTTAAGCATGGAAGTCCAGTTTCGTCTTGAAATTGGGTTTTGAAATAGCCAACCAATTTTTTTGTTTATTTGTTTTGGGTCCACACCTGGTTGTGCTGAGGACTTACTCCTGGCTCTGTGCTCAGGGATCACTCCTGGAGGAGCTCGAGGTACCAGGCATCAATTTAGTATCAATTAAAGAGAATTAATCAAAGACGGATAGCTGATTCACAGATTTACAAGAACTAAAAACTTTTTTTCGATTGTGGTTGGCAGTCCCTAGGGCAGTAAATCATGTGCTTTTCATGGACCATATCTCACAGATGCAGTTGGACAGGAGATAATCAGATTTTCACTCCCACAAACTGGACAGCTGAAAATGCCATAGCAATAATACGTGTCAAAGCCTTGGTGTGCTACTTTGCTGCTGTCTGATTTAAGTTGTTGTGGTCAGTGTGAGGAACCTGTGATGTGATAAGATAGCATTCCTGAGGTCATGTCGTTTGCAAGTGCCCAATCTTAACTAAGCAGCCTGTGAGCGCCTCAGAATGAGGAAGAGAAAGATACCAAACTTGTCTTTTTGGAAAGCGTAGTTTGTGTTCAGTGACAAAATAGTGCGGCGTGTGACTCTATGTGTCGCTTTTTTTAGAAATGATTAGGAGTTCATTTTAGTTTCTGAAAAAGGTAAATACTAAGTGCGTGCACCACCTTTCTTTAGCACTTAAGTCTAAATGTCAGCCTCTAATTGCAAACATTTTCTTATTTAAAGTGAAGCTGTAATAGCTAGCCACCATTTTTTTCTTCTCTTGAAGTAGTAACTAGGTGCTGGTGATTAACGTTTTTCAATAAGTTAAATTTTCTGCATTTCCAAAATTAGAAAGTTACTTGTTTTCCATATGGCAGTAATGTCTTTGGGAGTGCACCCACCAAATAGCTAAATTTTTTACATGTGTTATGCTCAGATGTAAATTTTACATGTAACAGAGATATAATGCACATATAGCTCACCTGCTTAAAGGGTATAGTACAGTGGGTTTAGTATATTTTGATATATACTATCAAATGTGATAGAAATGTATATATATTTGGTATATGTATGTATGTGTGTGTATATACATACATATATGTATATATTATACATATATATAAAACCACAGTAGCCAGTAACCATTTTGGAACATTTTTATCACTCAAAAAATTAACCCTATCTGAATTTCTTCTTTGTGAATGTTTCTGTTCATTTATTCTCCCCATTTTTTGATGAGGTTGGCTGTTTTCTTGTAAAGTACTACCAGTACCTGATATATCGTGAATATTAACTCCTTGTCAAATGGGTATTAGCTAAATTTTCTTTGCCACTCTGTGGACTGTCTTTGTATCTTGGTCACTGATTCTTTTGAAGTGCAGAAGCTTTTTAGTTGTCCCATATGTTTAACTTTGCTTCTAATTGCTTTGTTAGAGGTGTTTCATCTTTGAAGATGCCTTTAGCTTCAATGTTGTAGAGGATTTTTCCTGTATTCTCTTCAATGTACTTTATGGATTCAGGTCTGATAATGATACCAATATCCAAGGCTAGGCAAAACATGGATCAGGAGGTCTTGTTAATGGGTGGAATCTACCGGAAGTGTGTGGGAGTCAGAGGTTAGGTAAGCCAGAGAAGGGAACAATGTGCTAATAATTGTTGGAAATGATAATACCTGCTTAGAACTGAGAATGTAGGCAAAGGGATATACATGATAACCTCTAAATGTATGTATTACAAGCACAGTTTGGAGAGAGAGAGAGAGAGAGAGAGAGAGAGAGAGAGAGAGAGAGAGCCTGCTGGGGTAGGGAGGAGGGAATCAGGAGACATTGATGGTGGGAAATGGGCACTGGTGGAGGGATGAGTGCTGCAACACTGTATGACTAAATCCCAATAATGAACAACTTTGTAATGATATATCTCATGGTGGTATAATAAAATTTTTTTAATTAACCCCATTTCCAGGGCCCGGAGGGATAGTGCAGCAGATAGGGCATTTGCCTTACATGTGGCCAACCTGGGTTCAATCCCTGGCATCCCATATGGTCCCCTGAGCACTGTCAGGAGTGATTCCTGAGTGCAGAGCCAGGAGTAACTCCTGAGCATTGCTGGGTGTAATCCAAAAAAAGAAAAAAAATTAATCCCATTTCCATTAACACTTAATCCTCATTTTCCCCAGATTGCCCTAAGAACCCTCTATTTTCTGGGGTTTTTTTGTTTTTTTTTTTTTTTTTTTTTTTGCTTTTTTGGGTCACACCCGGCAATGCTCAGGGGTTTTGCCTGGCTCTGCACTCAGGAATTACTCCTGGCGGTGCTTGGGGGGACCATATGGGATGCCGGGATCGAACCCGGGCCGGCACAGGCCAGCCACGTGGAAGGCAAACGCCCTACCCGCTGGGCTATCGCCCCGCCCCAGAACCCTCTATTTTCTGTATCTGTGTATTTTCCAATTTGGTACATTTTATTTAAATGGAATTATAATTATGTCTGGCTTCTTTCACTCAAGATATTTTCAAAATTTAATCCATGTTGTAGGATGCATTGGTACTTCATTATACTTTACCTTATTTATCCATTTATCTGTTAGTGAATTTATGGGTTTACTCTAGGCTATTAATCAGTAACACTTCCCCAAGCATTCATGTGCAGCTTCTTCATGAGCACATGTTTTCATTTGTCTTGCATACCTTCTTGGTACTGCGACTGCTGAGTCATATGGTAACTTAGGTTTGACCATTTGAGAAGTTGCCGTATCATTTTTAAAACAGTGATGCTACTTTATATTCTCATCTCTCCCTTCCTCCGCATCCTCCTCTCCTTCCTCCCTCTCTCTATCTCCATCTTAGTAAATGATAATGCCATTTTGTTTTGATTGTCTTCTCCTTAGGACTAATGATACCAGGCAACTTTTTTTTTTCCAAAAGGGCAGTCTTTTATTTCTACTTCACAGATGTATCTTTTTTTTCCCTTCAAATCTTATTATACCACTTTTAGACATACAGTTGCAAGATGCTCATGTCAAGTTTTGGTTCCAACACCCATCCCTCCACCCAAACCCATCTACAGTCACCAATGCCCCCCACCTCACTCCCCCCACACACACACCTCAACTGCTTGGCGGTTTCTGTATGCCTCCTCTCTATCTCTCCCCTCCCTCCTACCTTTCCTACACATCGTAGAATGCAGTACATTAAAGAACATAACTGTTTCCACTAGTTTGATGGACCGCACGGCAGCAAGCGGCCGCGCGACTTAGGGGCCTCATGGTCAGCATCCAGACAGCAAATATGGCAGCTAATATGGTGGGTGAGTCTCATCCGGCTGCTTCCGGGACCCCCAGAGGTGATGGGCCCACTCCCAAAACCCATCTATCCACCTGGGGGCCCCATGGTCAGCTGAGCCTGGGGAGAGCCAAGTTCCAGCTTCCCCAGCCACGTCTGAGGCTCTGCATGCTATTGCTGATTGCCCCGGGGCAGCTCCTGGGCGGGGCCACTGGGCTCAGACAAAATGGAGGGGGAAGGGCCGACCCCAGCTCCATCTGACGAATTCCTGGTGATTCCCGCTTCTGGGAGCTGCCTACCTGGGCTCGAACTTCGTTTTGCTGGGTTAATCTGGTCTTGAGGTAGCATCCCTTCCGGGCGGATTGATATGCTGCAGCATCTGGACAGCAAATATGGCTGCTAATGTGGTGGGCGAGTCTCATCCGGCTGCTTCCGGGACCCCCCAGAGGTGATGGGCCCACTCCCAAAACCCATCTATCCACCTGGGGGCCCCATGGTCAGCTGAGCCTGGGGAGAGCCAAGTTCCAGCTTCCCCAGCCGCATCTCGATACTGGGCAACTTTATATGCTTATTGGACATTTATATCTTCCTTAAAGTGTCTTCTCAGATTCTTCCCCATTTCATTGTGTTTTTTGTCTCTTAACAATAAATACTCAACAGGACTGATTTTGAAGCTCTTCTGTCACAGGCTTTGTTGATTCTTTTCTTAAACAGAAGCTAGTCTCTAACTTTCTACCTGGGAAATAAGTCAAAAGTACTTTCATATAAATAGTAATTTAAATTGAGAATGCTTTGTGGTGGTACCTGTAATATATTTCGCACATAATCTCTCTGTATGCTACCCGCACGGCAGAGCCTGGCAAGCTACCCGTGTCGTATTTGATATGCCAGATACCAGTAACAATTATAGACCTCATTCCCATGACCTGATGGAATGGTTTGAGGCTCTTTATGTTCCTGGAGTAAGCAGGTGCCCTTGGGCTCTACTTGCATGAGACAAGTCATATGGAGATGTTACTGGTGCCCACTCGAGCAAATCGACGATGAACGGGAAGACAGTGACAGTGATACTATTCAGTTGTTCACTTCAGAGAAGTGAAGTGAACAATTGAATAGTAAGAGTATTTTATAGATTTGAAATTCAATCATGATTGGATGAGCTAATATTGATTTACTGTTTAGTTTTAGAGATGAATAATTTCTCTTAATAGAATTGAGAGAGGAAAGTAGTGCTCCATTTATCCTCTCCTCCCCTCCCTAATATTACCAAGATTTCTTCTGTGTTGTAGCGTGTAACAGTATTTCCTTTAACTTTATCCTATCCCCTCTGCCTGCCTTCCCTACTAAACCCGGCAATGCTCAGAGCTTACTCTGTGTTCAGGAAACACTGCTGGCAAAACCCTAAGAAACCAGACGGGTGCCAAGGATCGTACCTGGGCAGCCACATCCAGGCAAGCATCTTATCCAATGTACTGTCTCTCTAGCCCATTTTCATGAGAATATTTTTTGCTAAAGGGTTGAATTTTTTTCAACACTTCAGTTCTTCAGTTGAAGCAAATGAAATCAAATGACATGTATGTGGTACTTTGAAGTTGCTTTAAAAGTTCAGAGTGAAACAAGTGTGAAGTGATTTATTTCCTGTAATTGGTCATAATTTACATAGAACCTCATATATTCCTAACCTCATCACCATTGACATTAAGATACATTCTAAATAGTATTAATGGTTTCAGTTTTAACAAGATGTGTCAGTTACCAGGAACAAGAAAATGGCAGTTTCATTTTTTTCCCCAGAAGTGTGGATAAAACAAAGAATACTCTATTTAAAGACTAAAGAATTCTTTATAAATTACTTTTATTTCTTTTTTTTTTCCCCTTCGGTCACACCCAGCAATGCTTAGGGGTTACTCCTGGCTCTTCACTCAGGAATTACTCCAGGCGGTGCTTAGGGACTATATGGGATGCCGGGGATTGAACCCGGGTCGGCCACATGCACGGCAAACACCCTACCTGCTGTGCTATCGCTCCGGCCCCATGACTTTTGTTTCTTCTACCTCTTTTCTCTGGTAGCACATGCACTGTGTACATTTATTTAGTTCCAAACTTTCCACTTTTTTTATCCATGTAATGTGTTTCTGTTCCTAAAAATTTGAGTATTAATTATTGCATTTCATGCATTTAACATAGAATCTATTCTTTTTAAAGGTTTAATATTTTTACCCATTTATGAAAGCCAAAACATTCTTAGTACTGTTTTGTATTATTTTAATAAAATTCTTAAAATTTTTTTTAAAAAATTAATCTGATTCTTACATACTCCCTGAATTTTGGTTCTTGTCTATGTAATGAAGTGATCAAAAAGTCATGACCTCCAATTGATTGCTTTTATTGGTTTCCTGTTCTGATTCACTGGAAACCTTTTGGTTTGTGTGCTGGTTGCTAGTTTTAGTCTTTGTCATACATACTATTCAGTTTTTTAAAGAAGCTGATCATTGAGATAGATTTCACCCAGCATTGCATATGTATATCTGTTCTAAATTTTGGAAACTAAGAAAAATATTTAAACTGTCCGTAAGGAATGCAACAAAATGATTCGTCCAACTCTGGGGATAAATAAAAGTAAAACCTCTAGGATATAGAAATACAGATGTATGTTATTATTGGCCTTCATTTCTATTTCCCCATTTAAAGTATAATGTATATCAACTTAAATTTTTGTACACTATGATTTTAAATGATACATTCCAGCTTTATGTTTTAAAAAGTTTATATAAACCCAAATGTACAAATAGGAGCTTTTATAATCTGATATGACTCAGACTTGGAAACTTACTGCAACTGTTTTGCTGTTCACTTGGCTATCACATGACTCACTTCAATGGTTTAAACCCTGTCTAGTAGTGATCAAAGTTCATTTGGTTAGGGGTTTTTTTTAGTGTGTGGATGATTTTTTTTCCACTTTGTTGTGGATTGATTGTCTTTCAAAATACTCACTATGGTACTTATTCTTTTGAATCTCAGAACGTGGTAGAATGCAGAGTTGTCTACACAAGTTAGCCTCGATCTTAAAATAATGTGCATGGAAGCACTTTTTTAACTGTTGAACTTCATGTAAATCCTGAGTTAATAATTGTATTACCCATACATATAGGAGATTGCAGAAGTTTAGCCTATTGAATCTTTAAAACCAACGGGAAATTTAACCCTTTTTCAAGTTACCAGTATCCGATAATGTGCTTAAATCAGACATACAGAGAACATGTACCTCTCTCTGTCCACAAGGATGGTAACCCAGACAATCCAGTATTTGTAAAACAAATTTTTTCTCATTTACTAAGTTATATTTAAAAACAACAAATCTCTTAAACTATGATGTTTAACCTTTTTACAAAGGAAACTATTATGTAAGCTTGTAGTGGCTTAGCTGTTGAAGTAGATCAATGAAATAATTCAGTTCTTTGGAGCTTCAGAATATTCATTTGTGCAGGACACCCAACTTAAAAATGTGAGCAACAATTTTTATGTGGAATAGCTGTGATCATTTTAAAATATTTTTAGTGTTTGAGTTTTTAGTATCATGCTGCTAAAAAGTGCTGTTTCCTGTCAAAACCTACCTTCATCAGACAATGAACATGTCAGTTTCCTGTTTTCTTATTAACTATAACTCCTTTCTTCTTTATGTTAATCACTTATGTCATTTTTCTTTTCCAAATACTAAATGCTTTCTTGGGTTAGCATTGCTGAATTGCTAGAGATATTTATAATGAGAAATCCTAAAATCTAGTCTCTGTTTATAGTTAAAGGATAAAATTGTGCACTGTTATGGCTAAATAAGAATGCCTTAAGTGTTATTTAAATAAATTCCACGTTCTTACTTTTTCTTTTCAACTCTGTCTCTTACCGCATCACATGATGAAGCAGCCCTCAGCAGGTAAGAAGCATTCACTGTACATCAACATTCCCGTCTATGAGGAATCCCATTTACCACCATACTTAATAAGATCCCATAAGGGCTTTTTTTTTTTTTAAAAAGAATTCTGCCATCTTTTCTGTGGAGTTCATCAACACATCTTACATATGTATTCTCATCAAATCAGAATGCTAAATGCAAAGTTACAAAATATGACTACAAAACAATGCCCATTTGGCAGGCAAACAGAAGGATATGTGTATAAAGCAACCAGTCATTCTGTATTTTTCTGTATTTAAAAATTTTAAATATTTTACTCCAATATTAAATCATATGATTTGGAAAAATTTAACTGTAAGTTTATATATTCATCTCTTTGTTTACACTTGTGTGTATTAAACATTTAATATTGAAGTCTTTATAAAAGACTGAAAAAAAGCCTAGGGGTCTAAGAAGATAGCTCAAGTGGTAGAGTACCTGCCTAGCATGTGTGCGTGACCAAGTTCAACACCCAGCACCACATCCACCCCTGCCCCCCGCACCATAAGGTGTGACCCTCCTGACCTTGAGCACTGCTGGCCACAGCACCAAGCTGACAAGCCTGTGGTACCATTCCTGGAAGTGGACCTGCATCCCCAAAAAGTACCACCGAGTGTAGCCCGAGCTTTTTTCTTAAATGCATGCACAGGGGAGATAGCCCAGTGATAGCTCAGTGGTAGCTCAGGTGGTACCTTTACACCACCCCGAGTTTGATCCCCAGCCTGCATCGCTGTAGCACCATTGACCATTGAGCCATCATGCCTGTACCACCCTGTACCACCACACTGCCCATCACTTGGCTGAGCACCACTAGGACAACCAGGGGTAGCCCTGATAATTAAGAATAAATTATACCGCTGATTTAAATTATTGAAATTATGCTGCCTAAAAATTGTTCATTAATTTATTTATTTATGCATTTGTTCATTCATTCATTCATTCATTTATTTGCTTTTTTTGGATCACACCCGGCAATGCTCAGGGGTTTCTCCTGGATCTGCACTCAGGAATCACTCCTGGCGGTGCTCAGCAGACTATATGGGATGCCGGGATCGAACCCTGGCCAGCATGGGCCGACCACGTGCAAGGCAAACGCCCTACCCGCAGGACTATCACTTTGGCCCTCATTAATTTTTTTTAATTTGAACTAATATTTAATATCAAAGTAATTCTGAGAAACAAAAGGCCTTTCAAGTAAAGGATGCAGTTTTGTGTTTTTATTTTGTCATTGGAATAGTAAAGGTTTTTCTTCTGGTGATTATAACTTTTATTTATTTACTTACTTATTTGCTTTTCTTGGGTCACACCTAGCATTGCTCAGGGGTTACTGCTGGCTCTTTACTCAGGAATTACTCCTGGTGGTGTTCAGAGACCATAAGCAATTCTGGGGATCAAATCCTGGTCAACGCCATGCAAGGCAAACTCCCTCCCTGCTATACTATCACTCCAGCCCCATTATTTAAATGACTAAGCTACAAGTAAATTTGGAAGCATTTGAGAGGTTTTTATTGATGGCATTATTCTTTGAATATAAACAAATAATTGAAACTAATAAATGTAAATGGTGGGAAATGTCTGTGTTTAGATTTGTATTCTGTCTTGTTTTCCTCCAAAATGATTTTGAGACAGTTTGGATGACTCTAATATAAATTAGATCATCAGATTAGCCCAATAAAATTGTTGATAACTGACTTTTGCTTTTATTTAATTTTCATCTTAATTTTTGAACCACACCCAGTTGTGTCTCAGGGCTTACTCCTGGATTTTGCCTAGGAGTCACTCCTGGTTAGGTTTAGGGAACTATATGTGATGCCTGTGTTTGAGCCCAAGTTAGCCACTTGCAAGGCAAGTACCCTGTACTATCTCTTCAGCCAGATAATCTTCTCTCTCTCTCTCTCTTTCTCTCTCTCTAGTAAAAGTCAAGAGACTGGAGAGCTAGTACCTTGTATTGGACAGACTGACCCTTTTGGCTTAGCAAGCGCATTTACAGTTTCTCCAGGCTACCCCCTTTCCCCTACTAGCAGCATAATATCAAACTGCTTCACATTCTTCAAACGTCCTGTGTTCTTTTGTGTCCATGCTTTGAGCACATATTTTATCTCTCTAATGGAACTTTTCACATGTGTGATACTTCAAATGTCATACTTAAGATACTTTATACTTACTGTCATTCAGAGAGAAATCCTGGAGAAAGGGTTCCACTCTTAAGAAAGGTCTGTCTCATGCATGCACGTGTGCACACCTGCCTCTGTGCTCACAAACACACTCAAGCACAAACACACTCGCTGTACTACACCTTTCATTCATCTGTCTATGGACAGAGGTTGTTTCCATACCGTGACTATTGTAGGTAGGTTACAGTAAAGTTGAGGGTACAGGTATGTTTTCATTTTCTTCATCTCAATACCCAGAGTGGAATTGCTGGATCATCTGTTTTTAATCTTTTGAAGAAACCCCATACTGTTACAGAGAAACAGAAGCATACTGTCTTCCATAGAACCCGCACCAATTTATAGTTCCAAGCATTCACAAGGATTCCTTTTTTTCACATACTTGACACATTTGTTGATTTTTGTCTCTTTTTGGGGGAGTAGGGGGGAGATACACCCAGCAGTGCTCAGGGGTTACTCCTGGATTTGCACTCAGGAATTACTCCTGGCATAGGGTCAGAGAGACAGTTCAGTGGGTAGGGCTTTTTGCCTTGCATGTGGCCAACCCAGGGTTGATCCCCAGCATCCCATATGGTCCCCTGAGTACCGCCAGGAATGATTCCTGAGTACAAGGCCAGGAGTAACCCCTGAGCATTGCTGGGTGTGACCCCCAAAAAAAAATTAATTACTCCTGGCAGTGCTCAAGGGACCATATTGGATGCTGGGGATTGAACCCGAGTTGGCCACATGCAAGATAAACGCCCTATCCATTATTCTATCGCTTTGGCCCCTCTTGTCTTTTTTTCTAACAGTGTAATAGCACGAGGTGATAACTCATAGTTCAGCTTATATTTCCTCATGATTAATGATCCTGAGCATTGTTTTGTATGTCTGTTTGCCATTTATACACCTTACTTGAAAAATGTTCTATTCAGATCCATTCCCCATGTTTTAGTTTGTGGTTGATTTTTATTTTGTTTATTTTTAACTTTTTTTTTTTAAGTTCTTTAAATATAGTGGAAGATTATGTGCGTGGTACCAGAGATTGATCCCAAGGCCTCAGAAATACAGTGTATGCACTCTATTACTAAGCTATATTCCTCTCCAAATTTGTTGTATATTTTGGATATTAATCTCTCACCAGATGAAGAATTTGCAAATATTGTTCGATATGTTGCCTTTTCATTTTATTGATGGTTTCTTTTCCTCTGCAAAAGAAGTTTTAATTTGATGTAATACAATTTGTTTTATTATCTTTGCTTTTAGAATCAGAACCCCAAAAGCTGACCATTTATATTTCCTTCTAGGAACTCAATGTTTTCAGTTTTGTTTGTTTTAGGGACCACCGACGGTGGTGCTCAGGGACTATTCCTGGCAGAGTTCAGGGGACCAACTGAACTCTGGTGCTGGTAATGGAACCAGGGTCAGCCACATGCAAAACAAGCAACTTTACCCCAGTACTATCTCTTCAGTCCATTCATTCTACTCTTACTATAGAGTAAAATAGTGGTCCAGTTTCATTATTTTGCATGTTACTTTCCAATTTTCTCAGCACCATTTATTGAAAAATTCTTTCACTTATTTATTTATTATTTATTTTGCTTTTGGGGTCACACCTGTCAATGCTTACAGATTACTCCTGTCAGTTCTTGGGGGGACCATATGGGATGCTAGGGATCAAACCCAGTCAGCTGAGTACAAGGCAAACATCCTACCTATTGTGCTAGCTAGCACTCCTAGCCCCTCACCTACTATTCTTTGCTTCTTTGTAACAAATTGACCCTGTGTGTGTGTATTTCTAGTGTCACTAATCTTATCCATTAATTTATATGATTGTTTTTATTGTCAGTACCATGCTGTTTATTTTTCCCTCAAGATTATTTTGACTACTCAGATTTTTTGTGGTTTCATATCAATTTTAGTAGAAAATAGTATCATTTGTATCACTTGTCTTCCCATTGTTCATCGATTTGCTCAATTGGGCAGCAGAAACATCTCCATATGTCCTGTCACATGCTAGTGTAGCCCAAGGGCAACTGTGTGCTCAAGGAACATGAAGAGCCTCAAACCATTCCTTCAGGTCATGGGAATGAGGTCTATAATTGTTACTGGTTTTTGGCATATCAAATATGACACAGATAGGGGGCCGGAGCGATAGCCCAGCGGGTAGGGCGTTTGCCTTGCACGCGGCCGGCCTGTGCCGGCCTGGGTTCGATCCCCGGCATCCCATATGGTCCCCCGAGCACCATCAGGAGTGATTCCTGAGTGCAGAGCCAGGAGTAACCCCTGAGCATTGCCGGGTGTGGCCCAAAAAAGCAAAAAAAAAAAAAAAAAAAAAATATGACACAGATAGCTTGCCAGGGCTCTGCCGTGTGGGTGGTTTACTCTCAGTTCGTGCATTTACTGATGAACTGCAACAGGGAGAGATTGGCTTTTCTCTTGGGTGGAGCTCTGATGAGCTGTGGAGTCCAGATGTTGAAAATAGTAGCCCTCATGGTGTGGGGGTTCCTCTGGCATCTTACGAGGGTCTATTGGGATGGCTGATCAGCTGAGCACAGGGAGAGCCGGTAGCAGCTCTGCCCCGTGTGTCTGAGTCTCTGGATCAGGCATACCGGGGTTTGAAATAGGCTTCACTATAGGGTGGGACTCTGACGAGCAGGGCTAGAGATCGGCTTTTCTCTTGGGTGGAGCTCTGATAAGCTGTGGAGTCTGGATGTTGAAAATGGCTGTCCTCATGGTGTTGGGGTTCCTCTGACTTCTTGCGAGGCTGTATTGGGATGGTGGGCCAGGACTAGAATTCGCCTTCCCTTTCAGACACCTCATGATCAGCTGGGCACAATCCCCAGCATCCCATATGGTTCCCGAGCACCGCCAGGAGTAATTCCTGAGTGCAGAGCCAGGAGAAACCCCTGAGCATTGCCGGGTATGACCCAAAAAAAAAAAAAAAAATTATTTACCCCCTGAAGGTTCTCCTAATGTGATATAGTTAATTCTTATATATAATCCACTTAACACAGAAGTTTTCAAAATGCCATATACGAATCAATCTCTATAGAATCGTCTAACATGCTTATTAAAGATACACATTTCTGAGGGCCAGAGAAATTATATATATATATATATTTTTTTTTGCTTTTTTTGGGGGGTCATACCCAGCGATGCTCAGGAATTACTCATGGCTCTGCACTCAGGAATTACTCCTGGCGTGCTCAGGTGACCAAATGGGATGCCGGGATCGAACCCGGTCAGCTGCGTGCAAGGCAAACGCCCTACCCGCTGTGCTGTCGTTCAGGCATCCAGGGAAATCTTATAGGGGTTTAGGTGCCTGTCTTACATGTGTCTGACCCATGTTAGTACCTAGCACTGTTTGGTCCCCTGAGCCGGAGTAGCCCTAAGCACCAGTTTCCCTACCTTCTCACCAGAGTTCCTACCTTCGCCATTTTTCTTCACCAGAACATTCCTCTATGCTTCCGCTGTTCTTGTTCAGTAGCCATCAAATAAAGAGGCATTGCTTGTATCCCTTTTGACATTCATCTGTAGTTGATCTGTTTGAGGTACTTGTTAGTCTGAGATGAGGTTGTGATGTTTTCAGTAGGGTAGGGTTTTTCAATTTTTTTAACATTTTATTTATTGTTTTGCTTTTTGGGCCACATCGGCGATGCTCAGGGGTTACTCCTGGCTCTGCACTCAGGAATTACTCCTGGCGGTGCTCGGGAGACCAGATGGGATGCCGAGGATCTAACCCTGGTCAGCCATGTGCAGCGCAAACGCCCTCCCGCTGTGCTATCGTTATGGCCCCAGTAGGGTAGGTTTTGTTAGAGCAAAGGAAAGCTTCAACATTCCAGACAACTGGGAGGTGGTGGTTCTTTTGCCATCCTGCTCTGTTCTGACAACCAGGAAGAGGGACGACACATCCAGTCCCTAGTAGGTATTAAAAGGGCCTGATGGAAGAAGAGAAAGGAAGAGATTAACAGACTTAATTGAATACTCAGCTATAAATCATGTGTTGCAACAAGGTAATGGGATGTTGCATCAGAGGGAGGCCGTTGTGGTACTGCTGTGGGGATACCCACCATGGGCAGGTCTGTGTGGACCTCAGACTCTGAGTTTGGATCCCATCTGCTCTGCCAAGGACAGATGTGTTATTTGAATCGCAATGTACATCGCTGTAATTTGGTTCTTTTTGCCCAGGGCTTGAGGATTTGTGATTGAAGTTTGTAGACATCATTGCAATGAGTCCCAAGGTCCTTTCTGCCCTTTGTCACATACTGAACAGGGGGGTACTGAGGTTTCTTCAGTTCTTCCCGGAAACCCCTAGGAAGACCAAGAGGTGTTAGGGCAAGGCCTGGCTCTCTCCCCACAGTACCGTTAGTTTTGAAAGTTCATGTAATATTTCCTGAATATTTCACATCGCCTTGACTTTAACATTTGAAAGATAATAAGGGACCAGGAATTAGACCCTGAAAGACAAAATTGAAGGCTACTAGTAAAAGGGTCAGAGGCATGCAGTTATATTTCAGCAAAAGTCTTGATAGTCCAAGGAGATTTGAAAGATAATTTTTTTTATTTTAAAGTAAATTTTTAATGTTTCTGCTTTATTGTAGGAGAAAATTTATAGTGTATTTAACTTAGTTTATTCATATGTGAACTTAAGTCACAATATCAAGACTAAATTTCATATTTAAAAAAATCAGTTCTGTAGGTCATATAAGATTTATATTTTAAAATGGCAATTCTTAATTATCTAGTAGTGAAAATGATTATTTCTATATTAGTGGGTTTGGAAGTATGACGAAACTCAGCTAACAATAAATGGAAAATTGATGGCTAGGGCTTTGGTTTAAGTTGTAGAGCTCATATATATCTTCACGGGAAAGCCCAGGGTTTACTTCGCACTCCCTCTAAAAAAAAACAAAGAGGTTTTTAATATGGAACTTTAAAATTCATCAGACTTAGGGGCTAGAGCAATCACACAGTGGGTAGGGTGTTTGCCTTACATGCAGCTGACACTGGTTCAATTCCCGGCATCCCATATTATCTTCCTGAGCACAGCAAAGAGTGAAGAGCCAGGAGTAACCTCTGAGCATTGCTGTGTGTTACCCAAAAAGCCAAAACACTAAAAAGTTAAGAAAATTTGTCAGACTTGCCAGTTCAGTCACAGGTGGTATTAACGGACTTCGCTCAGCCCTTCCTATGGGATGATCTGGCCCTGTGAAACTCCAGGAACTTATTCCCAAAGATGGAGAAAGCAGGGTGGAATTGAGTAATACATTCCATTTCTCCCCTTTTCTCCCTGGTGAGAAAAGTCATTTCTCTCTGGGAAAGAGTAGACAAGGAAGACAAAAATGTGTAGGCACAGGGGCTGGAGCAATAGTCCAGCAGGTAGGGTGTGCCTTACATGTGGCCAGTCCTGGGTTCGATCCCCAGCATTCCATAGGGTCTCCCCGAGCACCGCCAGGAGTAACCCCTGCGCTTTACCAGGTGTAACCCAAAAGGAAAAAAAAATGTTCTGCACAACTAGCATTCCAGACACACAAAGGAAATATTGTGGAAAAAAAAATATTTTCCCAAAGAGGTTTGGTCTTTAGACTGTGAATAATAGGATAGGGATTCTTAACAAGTTTTATTGATTTATAAATTATTTTCATATTCACAGAGTTATGGAGGCATGCTCTCAAGATAGTTCAGAGTATGGTTTTAAAATTCATTATATTAGGAGATGTATGCTGCAAGACTTATGGTGAAGCGATAGGGTGATTTGGATCTGTCTCAGAGTAATCCACAGAAAGGAGCTAGATAACCTGATGAGGTTTTCCATGATTATTGTTGAAGACAGATGATGGTACATTGTAATTGTTTTATTATTTCTGTCATAATGAAGGTTCACCTTGAATCCAAACTTTGACATCAGCCAAATGTTTCAAGCAAGTTAGGTAGGCCAAGTCTTCGCTTCCTGATCTACAAAATGAGAATATTAAAGCCAACCACTCAGTACTGTTTGTTGACTTAATTAAGCACCATGTGCTTAATAGGAGGTATTTAATTGGTAGTGACTATTATATCTATAAGTAAAAAACGATTAGAGTTTTTTATCTTTGTTAAACACAAACGCTTGCTCTCTTTATGTGTTGGCATTTTCCCAGTTGAGTGTACTAACTTGGATTTTATTTTAACAGCTCAGATGCCTGAAAGGCCAGAGGGGCTTCTCAGGCCAACCCTCTTTTGATGGAATCCACATTGTCAACCATTTAGTAGATGATGAATCATTGCATTCCTCTGATGAAGATTTTATAGATAATTCCTTGCAAGGAAGTGGCGTTGGTTTTCCTTTGCACAGAAAATCTGCACCTGTGTCTTTGGACCATGTGGTTGCTGATGATAGTGAAAGCGAACCAGAAGACAGTGTGCTGGAGACCGGAGAGAGTGACCCGGTGGCTCAGAAGGAGTGGCCTTCAAGAAGAGAGTCATACTCAACCACTGTCTGACATCACTGTGACCTAGACTGTGGATTTGGATTTGTTCAAGGGATCAATTATCATATGATTAAGAGTTTTTTGGAAGATACCTGTTTCATATGTAAATATATATGAGTATATATATATATATTTTACTATTTTATCTGCCTTTTTATCTTTTGCCAAATCTTCACCACTGACTTAACCATTGCCATAAAGTAGGCGAGAGTAGGTTAATGGTGGGGGTGGGTGGGGTGGGGGATAAGGATCTAACAGTATTACTGAATGTTAGTGTCTTGTTTAGAAAATACAATTAGATCTATATGTGGGAACCATTTTGAAGTTCAGAACTATGGAAAATTGAATTTTCTTTAAACAAAACTGCTCTTGTGCAATATTTTATGCCCAGTGAACAAGTTGTATATTTGTGTTTGTCAATTTGTTTTCAGGGCAGCTGTCTGCAAACATTTGTCCAAGACGTAAATTTTGTGTTTGTATTTTGTGTTTGGGGAATTTTTTTCCATTAAAATTTGATTGTTTTATTAATAGGCCACTGAGAGTTCCCAAATGCAAAAGCTTTTTTTTTCCGTATAATTTTATAAACAATGATTGTGTGTCATGAGAATTTTTAAGTTTCACTCTAACCTCTAACTTTTATGTGCATATGATACTTTCATGTATTGCCTACAAATCAGTCATAGGCTAACTGCAAATACAGTTTTTTGTACATATTTATAAATCTGCTGTCACCCCACATTGAGCATCATTTTATATGAAGAAGTCTACCAGTTGCAAAATAATTGCCTTCATCCTAAAAAGGATTTTTGTAAATAATAGATTAAAAAAAATTAAAAGTAAAACCAAACACTAATATTTTAATAGCATTAGTATTTTGCTTAGCATTCAGTACTAGCAGATTTATAACATAATTGATGCTTATTCAAAACACTATTGAAGGAATCTTTTATTTCATGACTATAACTAAATACATTTTTTCATGATTAAAGAATAGCACATATTGCTTAGTGCTAATATTCTATTTAATATAAGTTAAACAATTAACTGAAGTTTTATGATCAAGTCTGTTTCAGGTAGCCCACAAACATTATCTTTCAGATTCTCTAGTTACCAATCTATACATAAAGCCATGAGAAATATTTCCTAACCTGTTTTTTAATCATCTAGACTTTTCCTTGAAAAGGAAGCACCTGTTCTTGATAAATTGGAAGAGCCACCCAAAGTAAACTCACTCTGTGGAAAGACA
The DNA here is from genome assembly GCA_021461705.1 of Cryptotis parvus. Lineage (NCBI taxonomy): Eukaryota > Metazoa > Chordata > Mammalia > Eulipotyphla > Soricidae > Cryptotis > Cryptotis parvus. The sequence goes on along the minus strand of JAJIBD010006401.1, from coordinate 55,846 downwards.
AAAAGAATGTGCTAATTAGATGCCTTTTTACTCTCATTTTCATCAGCAATTTATAGAAAAAATGGCCTTGAAAATATTTGAAGAAGGTATATAGGTAGGTACAATTTTACACAATATATTTCATACAGAGAAAAGTTTTTTATATGGTGGAATGGAGTAGATGAGCCAAAAACAGTTTTCTAGAACCAGGAATTAAGCCTTATTGAGAAACACAATCCTGGTTGAATTGCTGGATTGTCCTGGAACTTACTAGGACTATTAAGCTCTTTGTAGTTATTTTCTTGACAAATTAGATGAAAAACCTGCCTGCTACATATTTCGCACCAGGCTGAATCCACATGGTTAAGTTATCTGCTTGTGGTCATAAGCTGATACATACCAGAGGCAAGATTTATTTATACTTTTGGCAGTGCCAGGAATTGAACCCAGGGCCTCATGTTTGCAAGGAAAGTGCTCTTCTGCTAAACCGTATCCCTGGCCAAGATTTAGATCCAGATCTCTCTAACATGAAAGCATTTGAAATGGTTCAGCTAATAAATTACTCAGTTCCCCGCTTTTCTGAATTAAGTTGATTTGTTTTAAATATGCTTTTAATGCACATATAGATATCTAGAGCTATAAAAAAATGTATACAAATCAGTACTCTTAAACTCTGCATAGTTTGCGAGTGTAAGGTATTGCTCCTAATATTGTCTGACAAGTATTTTGTGACTTTCCTTTTAGGGTTTTATTGCTGTCAGCCTAGAGCCTATTAATGCCCGACTAACAAGAATATATGGAGGGGAAGAAAATGAATTATTGGTTTTATAGAAAAATCAGAAGATAGGGGCCAGAACAATAATACAATGAGTAGAGCTTTTGCCTTGCACACAGTCAACCCAGGTTCGATTTTCAGCATTCCATATGGTCCCAAGCACCGCCAGGAGTAATCCTGAGTGCAGAGCCGAGTACCACTGGGTGTGACCCAAAAAGCAAAAAAAGAAGAAAGAAATTATCTGAAATTCAGATTAAAGCATTCCATTTAGATTGTAGATGGCTGCTTTTGCGCTACCACGGCAGAGATGAGTAGTTGCAACAGAGGGGCTCTGGCCCTCAGCCTGAATAGCTACATTCTAGTCTTTAGGGAGGCAAAGATTCCTGTTAGATGCTTTGAAATGTAGCTTCATTTATTCAATTTGTCATTGAAGATCTAATCACCTACTGTTACTATTGAGCTATTGGTTTAGAAATCTAAACTTTCCTTGGAACCAGAGAGGTACTATTCAGGAAGTAAAGCACTTGCCTTTATGCAGCTGACCTGGGTTCAGTCCCTGACACTACGTATGGTTCCCCCGCCCCATGTTCTGAACACAGACCAAGGAGCAGGTCCTGGGTACCACTGGTATGCTCCCATAATGCAGCTGCTTTATATCAGAAAATTGTTGATGCCATAGTCAAACTTTGAAGGTTATCTGTACCTTTTGAAATGGGGAAAGGACTCAAAATATTCTTCCAACCACCTTTTACAGGCTTAAGGTTGAGAAACCCTTCTGTCTACCACTATGGTTAACTGTCTGTCAGTGTTCGGACAGTGCTGGTCCTCAGGTGTATAAAAGATTGGATCTCATGACTTTAAAGCATACATCATTGATTTTTTTAGCATATGTTTTACTGTGTCAGTGTTTGACTTTAGAGCAAGAACAGCTTTCTTGAATGATGTTTGAATTCTAAACTTTGAAAGCTGTTCTTAAGGAATTCCCTAAATGCTGCTCTTGTTTAGTAGTGAGGTGGTAAGAAGTGGTAAACATTTGTCGACATTCTTGTCATTTGAACTGTTAAATGAGGCTTAAAATAATCTTCACATTCAAGATCTTTAAATACTCTTTGGAAGGATTTATAATCTTTCTGGGAAATAAAGCCACTATATACTACAGTCTACTCGCTTATTAATATTAGCTCTCAGAGTCTAATGGTGATTTGAAGCATCAGGTTCCCAACCAGCTGGCCAGATATTTTGGAAGAAAGAACAACTTTGTCTTAGGATTTGAACATGATAACAGCAGTTACTCTCCAGATAGTGCCTTTGACTGAAAACAAGGTCTAGACCTTTTTTTTTATTTTTGACATCATCAGAAACTATTTGGTTTATTTTCTAGTCTTTTACATTATGCACTATAATTTTCAAATTTAAATTAAAATAAGAGAATTGCATTTTGATAAAGCCCTTCCAAGGTCAGTTTGCTATTGTGTAGTACCATACCTAACATGTATCTACATTTTTATTTAATTAATTCCATCAAAATTAAAACTTCTGGTGAAAGTGGAATGGATTCTCTGTCACCCAGGATTTTGCATCACATTCATCTATCAGCTACTTTTCACTCAAAAAAGAGATGATAAAATAATAGATTAGATAATCTATAAAGAAGCAAAATTATAATGTATTACATTCGACTCTTCGAATTTCTTACTATGACATTGTATAATAACCCAAGATGTTTACTCGTGCCTTTGTTTTAAACAATTAAAGTTTTTTCATTTTACAAGAATATGTTTCCTTTTTTAACTCTTTTTGTTGTAATATGGTAATGGTTGCACAACACTAGCTATATTTATTGCTATATTTACTGATATAAATATATCAAATGTGCTCTAATAAAGTGATTTGAACACGGATCAATCAGGGAGATAAGGCACTTGCTTTATGTGCAACAAACCTGGGTTTGATCTCCTGAGCACAGAGCTAGGAGTAATACCTCTGAGCACAACCAGGTGTGGTCCCAAAACAAACAAAAAAGTGGTTGAAATAGTTTTAGAATGGGGCCGGAGCAATAGCCCAGCGGGTAGGGCGTTTGCCTTGCACGCTGCCGGCCCATGCCGGCCCGGATTCGATTCCCGGCATCCCATGTGGTCCCCTGAGCACCGCCGGGAGTGATTCCTGGGTGCAGATCCAGGAGTAACTCCTGAGCATTGCCGGGTGTGACCCAAAAAGCAAAAAAAAAAAAAAAAAAAAAGAAAAAGAAAAGAAATAGTTTTAGAAAAAAATGTACCCTGGGTTGGGGCAATAGTACAGTGAATAGGGCATTTGCCTTGCATGCGGCTGACCCAGATTCGATCCCGGCATCCCATATGATCCCCCAGCCTCGCTAGGAGTAATTCCTGAGTGCAGAGCCAAGAGTAACCCCTGAACATGACCAGTGTGACCCAAAAAGCAAAAAAAAAAAAAAAAGCCTAATGTAATTCTGTTTGCTTATTGTTTTTGTTTGCCAGTATAGTCGAAGCAGTGAAGACCCCTCAGATCTGTTCCCTAGACAGTTCTGCCTACTCTCCCCATGCATTTTTATGGATTCTAGTTCAATTCTAATTCATGCATTGGTTCTAAGTTAACATTTATGTATAATGTGAGATATAATGTGCATTTTCACATTATGTCACTGTCACTGTCTTCCCGTTCATCGTCGATTTGCTCGGCGGGCACCAGTAACATCTCCATATGACCTGTCTCATGCAAGTAGAGCCCAAGGGCACCTGCTTGCTCCAGGAACATAAAGAGCATTATGTATAATGTGAAAATGCAAAATCCAAGTTTTGCATTTTCTCCATGTGGCTCTCCAGTTTTCCCAGCATTTATTCAAGATCTAGGTCTCCCTCCTTTGCGCCGGGAGCTGCTGGCCAGGGGTCCCCAACATCTGGCGCCCAACATGGGGCTCGAACCCGGCCCTGAGATTAAGAGTCTCATGCTCTACCAACTGAGCATGAGACTCTTAATCTCAAGGTCATGGGTTTGACCCCATGTTGGGTGCCAGATGTCGGGGTCCTGGCCAGCAGCCTCCGCACAAAGGAGGGAGACCTGGCTTCAATTCATGCATATTAACTGCCCGTATTTTTCATGGGGAGGGGAAGCTGAAATTAAAAAGATACTGTATTGAATCAGAAAAAAAAGTTTGCACACCATGCATCAGATAACAGGTTATTTGTCCAATATATGTAAAGCGCTCAGAAAGCTCAACAAGAAAGGAAAAAACTAGTAATCCCATCAGAAACTGGGGAGAGGACATAAACAGAAGCTTCCTCAGATAAACATCTGTTTGTCTGAGATGGCCAATAGGCATATGAAGGCTCATCTCACTATCAGAGAAATGGAAATTAAAACATCTCAACAGTAAGCATGTAGCAAAGAGACAGACCCCTAGTGTCGGCAGGAATACGGTGGGAAAGAAATGCTCAATTGGGCCCGGAGAGATAGCCCAGCGGGTGGGCGTTTGCCTTTGCCGGCCGGCTCATGCCGGCCTGGGTTCGATCCCCAGCATCCCATATGGTCCCCCGAGCACCGCCAGGAGTGATTCCTGAGTGCAGAGCCAGGAGTACCCCCTGAGCATTGCCGGGTGTGACCCAAAAAAGCAAAAAAAAAAAAAAAAAAAAAAAAAAAAAGAAATGCTCAATCATTGTTGGTAGAATGTCATCTGGCTCAGCCTCTGGAAAACAGCATGGAGACGTCGCAGAAAAGAATAGAACTTCTATATGACCCGGCAGTTCCTGACATCTAGAGCAAGAACACAGAAACATTAACTCAAAAAGATGCATTGCAGTGCTTCGCCAGGATATGGAAACAACCCAAATATCCAGTTACTGAATGGGTAGAGATGTGCTACGTGCATAATGGAATACTCACTGTGAGAAAAGAGGATGTTATCGTTTGCTGCAACCTGGATGTAACTGGAGGGCATCTTGTTAAGCAAAATAAGAGGGTGAAGGACAAATGCCAGATGTTCTCGTTTGTCTGTGGTATGCAGAGAAACAAAATAATGTTAACAAACCCTTGGACTTTTACTACAAAACAGGCTACCCAGAAGGAGGAGAGGTCTTGGGGACCTTGAGGAGGAAGATCAGAAGTGATATAAGAACAGAGTGAGAGGTCTTAGGCACTTTGGTGATGTGTAAAGGTACAGTATGTATCAAACACTACATTACATATATACATTAAGCCACAAACATTAACACTAGCAACCATACTGCTTAAATTATGATAAAAAAAAATGATCTTTGGTATCCCCTATAGTCCCCTGAGCACCACCAGGAGTAAGCCCTTCTGAGTGTGGACCAAAACTAATAAAAATGGTCACATTAAAAACTCAAGCTGTGGGGGCCGGAGCGATAGCCCAGCGGGTAGGGCGTTTGCCTTGCACGCGGCCGGCCCATGCGGCCCGGGTTTGATCCCGGCATCCCATATGGTCCCCAAGCACCGCCAGGAGTAATTCCTGAGTGCAGAGCCAGGAGAAACCCCTGAGCATTGCCGGGTGTGACCCAAAAAAGCAAAAACAAAAAAAAAAAAAAAAACCTCAAGCTGTGGGGCAGGAGTGATAGTCCAGTGGGTAGGGCGTTTGCCTTGCATGCAGCCAACCCGGTTCAATCCCTGGCATCCCATATGGTCCCCTGAGCACTGCCAGGAGAAATTTCTGAGTGCAGAGCCAGGAGTAACCCCTGAGGATCACTGGGTGTGACCCAAAAAAGAAAGAATAAAAATAATTAAAACTCAAGTTTTAAAATGGGGTGGGAAGACGGCGCAAAAGGCTGGAGTGCATGCCTTTTCTATTTTTGGACCACAGCCGTGCGGTGCTCAGGGCCTTACTCTAGGCTCAGTGCTCTGTAGTCACTCCTGGTGGTCTGTGCTCAGGGAACCATATGGAATGCTGGGAACTGAACCTGGGTCAGCATCACGTAAGGCAAGAATGCTGCTCACTGTACTGCAGTCCCTAGGATGCATGCCTCCTGTCTGGACAGAATTCTGGTGCTGGTGTGGACTTGGGCACTGTTGACAGTGTGGCCAGCCCACAGAGCTGTTGCAGTCTGTCTCCTCCCTGGAAGACTTGAGCACTGCACCCTCCACTCTGCTCTTCCCTCCTTTTCCTTTCCTTTTCCTGGTAATCGAACCCAGGGCTTCATGCAGAGCAAGAAGCAGCCCCCTAGCCTATTTTATTTCTCCCCACTGCATGTTTTTTTTTCCTTTCCTTTTTGGGTCACACCCGGCAATGCTCAGGGGTTACTCCTGGCTCTGTACTCAGGAATTACTCCTTGTGGTGCTCGGGGAACCATATGGGATGCCGGGATCGAACCCTGGTCAGCCACGTGCAAAGCAAACGTCCTACCCGCTGTGCTATTGCTCCACCCCCATGGCACATTTTCATTTGCACTTGTTTGCCTGGTCACTCGAAAGTGCAAGAGTATTATTATTATTCTGAACACCCCTCTTATTCTGAACACCGCCTTTGCTACTCCTAAACAACTAGTTAGAAACCCATTTCAGGGGTCGGAGCGATAGCCCAGCGGGTAGGGCGCTTTGCCTTGCACGCGGCCGCCCATGCCAGCCAGGGTTCGATCCCTGGCATCCCATATGGTCCCCCGAGCACCTCCAGGAGTAATTCCTGAGTGCAGAGCCAGGAGAAACCCCTGAGCATCGCCGGGTGTGACCCAAAAAAGCAAAAATAATAATAATAATAATAAAATAAAAAAAATGTTTAAAAAAAAAACATTTCAGAGGAAAACTCAGAATCCCGAGTTGCTAGCCCTAGCTTCAGGGTCCTCTAATATCTACCACCTTGGCACAAGGCACCCCCTGGAGCTCCCGAATTGGGCAAATGAATTAAACCAATGCCTTTCCCCACACAAGGGATAAAAAATACAAGGTGATTTGCTACGGAAGTCGTAGATTACATCAGATAGGGGGCAGAAGTTCCTCTACCCCTTCTCCCCTTCCCTTGCCATTCAAAAGCTGAAGTTGGCCTGATCCCCCTTCCCCACTAGCGTGCCCCATTGTTTTGGCCTTTCGCCTGTTCTCCTGCTCAAGTCTCCTGTTGTGTGTTGTTGCATCTCCCCTGAACTCTGGATTATACCACAGATGTATAGAGATGAATCTGCTCGCAACAGCATGTGGAGTTTTAGAGCCCAAGAACGTCCACATCCAAGCCACAGCAAGCTGCACCGGCTGCAGTTTGCCTCAATGCCCAGCACCCACCACTTTTCCGAGGCTGCACATGTCTCTCAGAGTTTGCACTCAGTAGAGAGAGCACAGGGCCAGGTGGAAAGAGTCGAGCTGACTTTACAGATGTTTCTCTGATTTTTTTTTTTAAAGGAAATGCGAACTGTACACATGAGAGACTCCAGGGCCGAGAGAGACAGTGGCAGTTGAGTTGCACCTGGGAGCTCCTAACAGCTCCTGCCCTCATGGCGCCCAGCCCCAGCTCCTGCCCCCCAGGGGAGCCCCTGGGAGGGGCGTCATCTCTCCCTCCCCCACACAAACCCCCACCAGGCCTGTCAAAGGTACCCTTGCTTAGTGTTTGCAAGTCTGTCTTTAGGGTGCAGTTGGAAGTTAGCCGCATGACTCCACCAGAATGGGTCTGTCTGTGAGTGGACATGATGATGCCCATGGCTAGCTTGGTCACTTCTGTTTCTTAGGTCTTAAGGTCCAGCATCTCCATTACTCCTTCATAGGAACACAGGCTTGGATCGAGCAGCCTTCATTTACAAAGAGGTTTCAAATCTTAGGTGCGTGGGAACACAGAGATGTTGAAGGGATGGGGCACTAGGCTGTGCGTGCAGGAAGCTTGGGTTTGATATCCAGCACCACAAGTTCCCAGCGAGAACTACAGGGAGCAACCCCTCAGCACTGAGCCAGGAGTAACTCCCAACAGATGTGGCCGACCAGTGCCAAAACTCTTTAAAGCTAAAACCTTTGGTGTTAGGCTGGAGTGATAGTACAGAAGGTAAAGCATTTGTTGACCCAGATTCTATTCCCCGGCATCCCATATGGTCCCCCAAGCACTGCCAGGAGTGATTCCTGAGTGCAGAGCCAGGAGTAACCCCTGAGCATTGCCGGGTGTGGTCCAAAACCAAAAAAAATAGAAAATTACAGTGCATGGGTGAGTGCTGGTCTCTGCAGGTTGCCACAGGCTGTCCAGCAGTCAAAGGTCTGACACACTCCTCTCCCCAGCCAGCCAGGCCAAGCTGTTGCCGGAAGTGCAGAAGCAACCAGCCTAGTAGGGAGATGGACAGCCACACAGTAGGAATCAAAAATAAACAAATTTTATCAGCAGAAGAGGTAGATGTCATACATTTATCCCCAGTAAACTTCTAGACAACTGAGATTAAACCCAGACCCAGCCTTGGCCTTTGCGGGCACACGGCCCTCTGGGTGCTCTTTGGAGGCTGAGCTGACCTCCAAAGGGGTTGGGATTTGAGTAATCACAGGTCAAGGCTGGTGTGTAGGAAGGTGTGTTGTTTGTTTTGGGTCAAGTTGGAGAAGCTTCTTGCTCCTCCCAGACTGCTCTTTCATGGGATTGGAGACAAAGCCCTGTAGCAGAGCCTTTCCCAGATCCCGGGATAAATTCGGTCAGAATCCCCAGAGCCAGGGCAGGTCTCAGGAAAAGCCCTCTGAGCTGACTGTTCTTTTACCCGCACTTCAGCCTTGTACTTCCACTGCCTGCATGATTTTTCTAAATAATCATTTTGATGGCAGCAGACTTTGTTCTAATTTTAACTGGTGGTGCTAATTATGCTAGTAATGAGGACTGTGCACACCTCGAAATCTCACAGTTTACATCATTTTTCACTCATGCTGCACACCTATCAGAAACTGGCCTTTGTCGGCCCCGCACACTTTACTCTGGGACCCAGAATGATGTTTGTTTGCTTTGGGGCTATATCCTGCATTTTTAGGGCTTCTGGCTGTCTGCTCCGAGATCACTCCTGGCAGTGCTTGGAGGATCATTTGAGGTGCCAGGGCACGAACCCAGATCCGCCACTTGCAAGGCAAGCTCCTTATCTGTTGTACGTCCAATCTGTTCTCCAGCCCAACCAGAGTTAGTTTTTAATTGATATAATCTATACCCTTGTATACACTATCTTCCCGTTAATCATCTATTTGCTAGAGCGGGCACCAATAATATCTCCATATGTCCTGATTCATGCTAGTAGAATCCAAAGGCATCCTCTTGCTCCAGGAAAATAAAGAGCCTCAAACCATTATATTAGGTCACGGGAATGACCTAATATAAATGTTACTGGTATTTGACATATAAAATACTACACTAGCAGCTTGCCAGGGTTGCCGTGCAGGTGGCATACTGTTGTAGTCACCTCTGAATAAAGCATATATTGATGAACCGCCGCAGCCGCCGCGGTGAGCCGGGTTGTGATAGTCTGGTCTGCTGGGTGGAGTTGTGACGAGAGGGAAGTCCGGATGTGGAAAATGGCGGGCCCCATGGAGTAGAGGAGGGTCATCTGGCTTGTTGCGAGGCTCTGCAGGGGAGGCGGGCCAGGGCTAGAACCCGCCATCATCCCAGGCACCTCAGGAGCAGCTGGGCACAGGGAGAGCAAGTAGCAGCTCTGCCCCATGTCTGAGAGTCTCTGGTTCAGCATACCTGGGCCGGATTGAAAAAAAAAACTGCTTCAGGGTGGCTTTCTCCCTATGGCTATTTCACTCAGCATATTGCTAATTCCATCCAAATTGCAGCAAACTACATGATCTCATCTAGGAGTATTTTTTTAAATTTTCATTCTTCAACCCTTCTATACCCACAGACGCCTGGCCTGCAAACGGGTCCACAACCAGCAGATTTAATCACTGAGGGTGGATAATTGGTTTTCAGCCTTTCTACATCTTACAGACTGGTGATTGAAAACTAGTGTTTAAATAAAAGCTTGATTGTAACATAATTCACACCACACAAATTTCAGCCCTTTAAAGTACACAACTGTATCAATTTTAGTACATTCATAGTTGTACAGTGATCACCGATGAGTGATAACGATCGCATCAGTATCAGAATATACCCAGCACCCTCAGAAAGAACTCCCACTCATTATTGCTTATTCTGCTCTCTCCTGCCCCCCAGCCCCTCGCAACTGCTTCTTTGACTTTGTTTCTATGAATTTTACTGTTCAGGACATTTCATAGAAATTGAATCACATGTGTGACTTTCATGTATGCTTCATGTTACAATGTTTTTGAGACTCATTCCTGTAGCATACAGTACCTCATTCCTTTGTCTTTCTGAATAATGTTCTAGTGCATGTATATAACACATGTGTTCCTTCATCAGTGGATAAGAATTGAGGTGTGCTGGATCTTTCTTTTCCTGAAGGATACTACTATGAACATTCATGTCAATGTTTCTGTGTGGACATAGGTTTTCAGTTCTTCTGGTTAAATACTTAGAATGGAATTTCTGGGTCATATGGTAACTCTCAGTAAACATCTTGAAGAACCACCAAATTGTTTTAAGTGGTCTGCACTATTTTAAAATCCCACCAGCAGAGTATGAGAGTTCTAATTTCTCCACATCCTCATCAACATATTATTGTCTGTCCTTTTTATTTTCGGCAGTTCTAGTGGGTATGAAATAGTATCGCAGTGTGGTTTCCATTTGCATTGCTCCAGTGACTAATGGTGTTGAATATCTTTTTTTATGCACTTATTAGTGCTATGTATATCTTCTTTGAAGGTATGCTAAATCCTTTGTCCTTTTTGTTTTTGTTGTTGAATTATAAAAGTTCCTGATATATTCTAAAACAAGTCCTTTATATTTTCTCCTTGATAATAAGATATCATTCACTTTCCTAAGAATGTCTGCTGAACGCTCAAAGAGATAATTTTTGTGAATTTCATGTTACCTGTTAATTCTTTGACTGTTGTGCGGTTGGTGCCATAAAATACCATTGCCTATGATAATTGGAAATGATTACTCTGGAGAAAAAATGAGTGTTGGAATGAAGTAAAACGCTTTACATTATAACCTTTCAGTAACAGTATTGCAAACCACCGTGCCTGAAATTGAAAAGGAAAGGAAAAAGACAGAGAAAAAGAAGTTTGTCACAGGGGAAGACTGAGGGATGCGGGTAGAAGGAAGAAAACTGGGACATGGCTGGTGAGAAATGTGCTGTGGTGAAGGGGTGGGTACTGGAACTGTATGGCTGAAGGATGGCGAGTGACTTTGTAACTGTGCATCTCATGGTGATTCAATAGAGAGTTTGATGGAGCTAAAAAAATACCATTGCCTAAGCCAAGGTCACTTTTCTGTCTTCTAATTAGAGCTAGTACATTTTGGCTTAAAATACATTTTTGCGTATACGGCGAGGAAGGGGTAAAGTTCTTTTTTAATAAACATTTTCTCTTAGAATAATTCTGTATTTACAAAAGAGGGTCCATAAATGGTACAGAGAGTTCTAATACACCTTTCATCCAGCTTCCCCTAAGGCTAGGAACCAGGGATGTGACTTAGCAGGAGAGCACTTGCCTTGAATATGTGTGGCCGTGGATTCAATCCCCAGCACAGAAAATAAACAGCTTACCTTAAACGGTAACAACTGGGACTGGAGAGACAGTACAACAATAAGGCACCTGCCTTGTATGCAGTCGAACCGTGTTCAATTCTTGACACCACATATGGTCCCCCTGAGCACTGGTAGAAGTGATCCCTGAGCACAGAGCAAGGAGTAAGCCCTGAGCACCACAAGATGTGCCTCTCCCACCCCCAAAAACAGTGCAACATAACTAGAGCATACTTTTCAAAATATTAACTTATTAATAGTATTAATAATTAACTATTGAACTAGTAATTGTTTTTTTTTTTTTTTTTGCTTTTTTGGGTCACACCTGGCTATGCTCAGGGGTTTCTCCTGGCTCTGCACTCAGGAATTACTCCTGGCGGTGCTCGGGGGGACCATATGGGATGCCAGGGATCGAACCCGGGCCGGCATGGACCGGCCGCGTGCAAGGCAAATGCCCTACCCACTGGGCTATCGCTCCAGCCCCGCACTATTAATTGTTTTAACCAAACTGTGGTCTTCATTCAGATCTTACCAGCTTTCCCACTAATATTTTTTCTATTCCAGGATATAATCCAGAATTCCACATTAAATTTGGCTCGTACTTTTTACAAACTCAGTTGTTTAACCTTCATAAATGTATAATTATCTTCATTTTATTGATAAGGAAATTAAGACATGGAGAATTCAGTATTCGCCCTAGGTTATAAGACTAGTCTTTGATTTCAATAGAACTTCTTGAAGAAGAGGTTCTATTATTATGTCCTCTCTGATCATATATTTACATTCAAGAGTTGATATAGGGCCAGGGGATGACTTAAAATACTGAAGGGCATGTTTTTCAAGAGAGAGAACCAAGTTTGACATTAGCCCCACATGATCTCCTGAGCACCATGAGGAATGATACCTAAGCACTCTGCCAGAAGGAGGCCCTGAGAACCACACCAAGTGGACCAAAAGCTTAGATAGAGAAGAGGAGGAGGGGAGATAGAATCATAACTTGAGCGTGGTAATCTCAAGAGAGACTGGAGAAGACAGCTCAAAGGGCTGAAGTAGTGCATGATTTGCATGTGGGAGGCTTGGATTTAATCCCTGTCACCATCTGATCCCTCAAGCACTGAGACAAGAGTGCTCCTGAGTATCATTGGGTGTGTCTCAAAACAACAAAGATACTTAGAAGACACCATCAAGAAGAGGCAAATGAAATGTAACCACTACATAAAGGAATACATCAACGTACAGGAAAAAAAAAAAAATTCCCTTAGATTTATTTTTTTTAAGAAATAACTTTAACTTTTCATGATTGGGTTTCAGTCATGCAGTGTTCCAGCACCCATCCCTCCACCAGTGCATATTTCCCACCACGGTGTCCCCAGATTCCCTTCTCCAGCCTACATTCTTCTCCTCCTTCTCCTTTTCCTCATTTTCCTCCTTTTTCTCCTCCTTCCTTCTTCTCCTCCTCTTTCTCCTCCTCCCCTATTTCTCCTCCCTCTTCCTTCTCTTCTTTTCCACCTCCTCCTCTTTCTCTCTCTTCTCCTCCTCCTGCTCCTCCTCCTATTCCCTCTCCCCTCCTCCTCCTCCTTATTCCTTCTTCCTTTTTCCTTCTTCCTTCTTCCTTCTTTACTCCCTTCTCTTGCACACTGTGGCTTGCAATGCATATATTTAGGCATTATCATGTATATCCTTTTGCCTATGTTCGGTGCTCAGTTCTAGTCTGGTGTTACTATTTCCAACAATTATTAGCACACTGGTCCTTTATCTTACCTAGCCTCTGACCCCACACACTTGTGATAGAGTCCAACCTTTGGCAAGTCCTCCTGGTCCCTGATTTGCCTTGCCTTGGGTATTAGTCTCATTCTATTATTTTTCATTTTATATCCCTCAAATGAACGCAGTCATTCTATATTTGTCTTTTCCTTCTGGCTAATTTCACTCAGCATGATACTCTCCATGTCTATCCACTATAGGCGAATTTCATTACTTCATTTTTCCTAACAACTGCATAGTATTCTGTGAAGATGTACCATAGTTTATTTCTTTCTTTTTCTTTTTTTTTTTTTTTACTTTTTGGGTCACACCTGGCGATTCTCAAGGATTACTCCTGGCTCTGCACTTAGGAATTACTCCTGGCCTTGCTCAGGGAACCATATAGGATGCCAGGGATCGAATCCAGGTTGGCTGCATGCAAGGCAAATGCCCTACCCGCTATGCTATCGCTCCGGCCCCAAGATGTAGCATATTTTCTTTATCCAGTTGTGTCTGTTCTTGGGCATTCAGGTTGTTTCCAGATTCTGGCTATTGTGAATTGTGCTGCTATCAACATAGAAATGCAGATAGTGTTTCTGCTGTGTGTTTTGGGGCTCCCAGAGTATATGCCCAGGATTGGTATGGCTGGGTCAAATGGAAGCTCAATTTTCAGTTGTTTGAGGAATGTCCATCTTGTTTCCAAGAAGGCTGGACCAGTCGACATTCCCACCAACAATGGATAAGAGTCCCTTTCTCCCCACATCCATGCCAGCATTGGTTCTTGCTCTTTTGGATGTATGCCATCTCTCTGGTGGTAAGTACACATTATTCTTCAGTACATAAGGGACATATTCCCGGACAGATCACATGCGGGTCACAAATCAAGTGTTCGTAAAATGATGAAGTTAGAAATCATATCAAGTTTCTTCTATGAGCACAGTGCTTTAAAGGTGGCGATAAATCATGAACATAAAGCTGGGATAAGTTCAAAATACCTGGAAACTATCAGACTATTGAACAACCTGTAGGTCAAGGAGGAAACCAAAAGAAATGAAGAGATTCTTGGAAACAAGAAGAAGCACAAACTACTAGAACTTATGGGACACTGCAAAAAAACATAAGTGTAAAAACTAAGTGGGAGGTTCATAACAATAGTAACTCTCCACTTAGTAAGAATAGGCTTAAATAAATAACCCAGCCTCACTTCTTAAAAAATTAGAAAAAAGAACAAAGGGAGCTCAAAATAAGGAGAAAGAGAAATAATATTAGAGGAAGATAAATAATATAGAAAAATGTACAAAAGATCATTGAAACCAAGACCAGGCTTTTCAAAAGAATAATCATGATTGACAAACCTTTAGGTAGACTCATAAAACACCAAAAGCTCAAAGTGGATCAGAAATAAAGGGGAGAACTCACAACAGGAACCACAGAAATACAAAAGATAATATAAAATTATATTATATACACATATATGTAAACAAAATTAGTCTTCCAAATTGGAGAACCTAGAAGAAATAAAATTTTCAATTCTATAACCTCCCAGCACTGATTCGAGAGTAAATAAAACAATTAAAGAAAACACTTACTAGCACAGAAATAAAATCTGTGACCAAAAGTCCCCCTGAAAGTTCAGCTTCAGGGAGTTCAATAATGAGTTCTTCCAAACCTTCAAAGCAACCTACTTTCTTTTCTTCTCAGCTACTTCCAGAAAGTCACAAAAACAGGAATTCCTCCAAATAGTTTCTAAGAACCAAGTTTACGCCATTACCAAAATCTGACAGAGATAGCAATAAAAAGAAAATTACAGACCAACATCTCTGATGAAGATAGATGCAAAGATCAACAAAATTTTAGTCAGTGAAATTCAACAACACATTAAAAGAGTCATACACTATGGCCAAGTGTATGATGTAAGGATGGTTGAATATATGCAAGTTAATTAATGTGATACACAGCATCAACAAAGCGAAAATGAAATCTTGTAGTTTGTTGGAGCTTGGATGGATCTGAGGGAGTCATGCTAAATAAAGTGAGCCAGAAAGCAAAAAAGCAAACCCTAGGTAATTTCATTCATTTGTGGAATATGAAACAACAAAATAAGGGATTAGATAGTCACCAATGGAAACGACGAAGTGATAAGGTCACTAGAGCTGTGATGTGAGGAAGCAGGTGGGGGCTGCCCAGGGAAGGCAGGGCATCTTTGGATAATGGTGGAAGGACCCAGGCACTCTGGTGGTGGGCATAGAGCAGCATTAAAGTATGTATAAAATATTATAATATTATAAACATTAAATTAAAAATGTAAATCTATCAGAGACCTCAAAATTAGATCCAAATCCATAAAAGACATTGAGAACTCTTAGGCAGTAAGATTTATAATACTGACTTCAGATACATCTTCATTGATTTGACTCCAATGGCAAAACAAGCAAAATTAGCCAATTAGAATACTTCAAACTGAAATGCTTTGCAGTGAGAAAGAATGATAGCTAAAGGAAAAGCACCCTACTAAATGGGATACATCTCACCTTATACATCTCACCAAGGGCTAATACCCAAGATACATAAAGCACTCACAAAATTTAGCAGTAAAGAAACTAAACAGGCCCATCTAAAAATGTGGAAAGTAAACATATTTCCCCCAAAGAGGACATAGAGAAGACATAGGGGAAAATGTTCAGCATCGCTGATTATTAGAAAAGTAAAAATCTTAATCACAATGAGATACATCAGATCAATGAGGATGACTTTAAAAAGCACAAAATAGGGGCCGGAGCGATAGCCCAGGGGGTAGGGCGTTTGCCTTGCATGGCGGCTGCCCTGTGCCAGCCTGGGTTCGATCCCCGGCATCCCATATGGTCCCCCCGAGCACTGCCAGGAGTAATTCCTGAGTGCAGAGCCAGGAGTAACCCCTGAGTATGGCCGGGTGTGACCTAAAAAAGCAAAAAAAAAAATAATAATAAATAAAATAAAATAAAAAGCACAAAATAGCCAGTAGTGACTGGAAAGTGGTGAAAAAAAGGAATGAACTTTCCTTTGTTCTTTTGGAATACCATCTGATTCAGTCTCTATGGGAAAAAAAACTGTATGGAGACTTCTCAAAAATTTAAAAACAGTGTTTTCCTGTGATCCAGAAGTTGTACTTCTTGGCAAAAGCAAGCATACCTATGTTCATTGCAACACTATTAACGGTACCCATGATCTGGAACAGCCCATGTGTGCAGAACAGATGAGTGCATAAAGAAGTAGCCACATAATACACAGTGGAATACTATTCAGTTATGAGGAAAAGATGAAGGCTTGTAGTTTGCTGCAACTTGGATGAAACCTAGAGGGTGTTGTGCTAAGCAAAGTGAGTCAGAAGGAAAACAAATACCAGATGATTTCACGCATGAATGAAGCATAAAGAAACAAAGGGAATCAGCAGTAGCCAATGGAAAACAAAGACCTGGGGTTAGATAGCGCAGGAGTTAAAGCATTTGCTTTTCTTGTGGTGGACCCTGGGTTGATCCCTGGTACCGCATATGGTCACCATGAGCACTGTGATCCCTGAGCACAGAGCCAGGAGTAAGCCCTGAGCACTGCTGAATGTGACCCCCAAAACAAAAAGGTAAAAACCCTGAGATTTTACCTACAGAACTGAGTCCGCTGGAGAAAAGGGCAAGGAAATGCCAGGACAGAGGGGCCATGGGGGGAGGGATGTGGCGTGCTGATGATGGGGTAGTGTAGTGTCATTGTGAATCCCAAATTTCTAACTTGCGATGCATCAATTGAAAAAGCTCTATTTTATATTTTAAAATATATATTATTTTTGTTTTTTCATTTTACATTTTGTTAGATTTTTTTTAATTTTATTATTTCCCCCAAATATTATTACACCGTTTAGACATACAATTGAAAGATGCTCATGTAGAGTTTTGGTTCTACAGTGTTTCAACACGCATCCCTCCACCCAAACCCATCTCCCATCACCAATGTCCCCACCTCCCTCCCCCCTCCTATACCTCAACTACTTGGCGGGTTCTGTATGTCATTTCTCTCCTCTTTATCTCTCCCTCTCGCCAAACTTTCCTGCACATCGTGGAATGCAGTGCATTAAAAGACATTACTGTTTCACTATTTCTTGCGGCGCGCGACCTGGGCTCGAACTGGTTTTGCTCTGTTCATCTAGTCGTGAGGCAGTTTCCCAGCGTCCGGACAGCGAAAATGGTGGCTAGTGTAATGGGCGAGTCTCATCCGGCTGCTTCCGGGACCCCCAGAAGCGACGGGCCCACTCCCAAAACCCATCTGCCCTCCTCGGGGCTCCATGGTCAGCTGGGCCCGGCGCGAACCGAAGTTCCAGCCTCCCCAGCCGCTTGTGAGGCTCTAAAATATATATTATTTCTGGTTCTGGTGCCACACCTGACTGTACTCAAGGTTTACTCCTGACTCTGTGCTCTGGGGTCACTTCTGCAGGGCTTGGAGGGTCATATGTGGTGCCAGGGTTCAAACCTGGGTTGGTCACACACAAGTGCCCTACCTACTGTACTAGTTCTCCAGCACCTTAAAAACATTTGTATTCCCTCCTATCCATCTTCCCATTTCTTAATGTTGGTTGTGATGGCCAGGGCCTGTGAACTTGCCTGGCTCTGCTGCTCTCGAACTTACTTGGTGCTCCCTGGGGACCCACAGCAGGTTGCGGTGCCCACACACCCGCAGAGCGTTTGTGCCTCCTGAGCTGCGGTGCCTGCACATATGCTTCCACACTCAGCCGAGGCACACAAGTTACAACTGGAATACTCACATGTGCTTGTCAGGGGTCACACCCCCTTTCGTGGTGTTCACGCACACCTGGCTGTTGTGTGACTAATGATCTCTTATGGTGGGCAAGCGACGGAGCTTTGATGGGCTCAGCATATGCTTTTCATGGTGGAGGTCTGCACCACATGGTCCCCTGAGCACCAAAGACTCAGGAGTTGTCCTGAGTGCCATATGTGGAAACTTCCCACCCCTCACAAAAAACAAAACAAAAAAAACAGAAGAAACAAAAAAGAACTTGCTTCCAGGGGCAGGAACCACAGACAGTGGATCTGCCAGGCTCGGGAGCTTCCAGGACTGTGCTCTGTGCATGTGGGACTCCAGGCATTTGAACTCATCACCATTTGCTTGCAAGGCAGATACTGTAAACCACTGTGCTGTTCCTCTAGGCCCTTGTTGGGATTATGCATGTATGTGTACTATTCTTAAAACATTTTGTTGAGCCTCATGGCCCCGCCCAGGAGCTGCCCTGGGGCCACCAGCCACAGCATGAAGAGCCTCATAAGCAGCTGGGGAAGCTGGAACTCGGCTCGCCCCGGCCCAGCTGACTATGGGGCCCCCGGGAGGACAGATGGGTTTTGGGAGTGGGCCCATCACCTCTGGGGGGTCCCAGAAGCAGCCAGATGAGACTCGCCCATCACACTAGCCACCATTTTCGCTGTCCGGACGCTGGGAAACTGCCTCACGACCAGATTAACAGAACAAAACCAGTTTGAGCCCAGGTCGCGGCCGCAAGCAGCCGCACGGTCCATTAAAATAGGAGAAACAGTAATGTCTTTTAGTGCACTGCATTCCACGATGTGCAGGAAAGTTTGGTGGGAGGGAGAGATAAAGAGGAGAGAAATGACATACAGAACCCGCCAAGTAGTTGAGGTGTGGGAGGGGAGGGAGGTGGGGACATTGGTGATGGGAGATGGGTTTGGGTGGAGGGATGGGTGTTGGAACACTCTAGAACCAAAACTCTACATGAGCACCTTTCAATTGTATGTCTAAAATGGTATAATAAAATTTGGGGGAATAATAAAATAAAATAAAATAAAATAAAAAAGAAAAAACATTTCACTATAGGGGCTGGAGAGATAGTACAGCAGGTAGGGTGTTTGTCTTGCACATGGTCAACCCAGATTCAATCCCTGTCATTCCATATGGTCTCCCAATTACACCAGGAGTAATTCCTGAATGCAGAGCCAGGAGTAACTCAGGAGTAACCTGAGCATCGCCAGGTATGACCCAAAAAGGAAAAAAAATACAATTTTAGTATTGAAGCTATACAGCGTGTGTGTGTGTGTTGGGGGGGGTATTTTGACCATTTTCTTTTTTTTCTTTGCTTTTTTGGGTCACACCCGGCGGCCTTCGGGTTACTCCTGGTTCTTCGCTCAGGAATTATTCCTGGCGGTGCCTGGGGGACCATATGGGATGCCAGGGATCAAACCCGGTCAGCTGCATGCAAGGCAAACGCCCTACCTGCTGTGCTATCGCTCCGGCCCCAATTTTGACCATCTTCTATGGATAGGAACTTTAGGGTACCACTTATGGGTTGTGCAGTTTTGACAAGTTTCAAAATGATTGACTGCCTCAGAGGCTGGAGTGGAAGTTCATCCAGTAAGCGCTTGCCTTGCACATAGCCAACTCTGGTTTGATCCCCAGCACCTTATATAATTCCCTGAATCTCACCAGGAGTGATTTATTTATACTATAAAATTTTGATGTTCAAAATTCTACTCCCAGCCTCAAGAGTCCCAGACCACTATCAGCAATTGTGCAATGTATTGCCTAGTTGTATTAAGGTTCTCCATAAAAACAGAATCAATAGGAGAGAGAGAGAGCGAGAAAGAGAGAGAGGGCATTTATTATCAAATTACACTGTTAGTGTGCTAACAATTGTCAAAAGTACTAATACTAACCTAGAACTGAGCATTAAATACAGGCAAAAGATACACATGATAACCCTTTAATGTATGTTCTGTAATCCATAGTCTGGAAGGTAAGGAAAAGAGAAAGAGAGAGAAAGGGAAAGAAATTAAGAACCTGCCATGGAGGAGGGCTCGGGGAGGGGGTAGGGAACCGGGACGTTGGTGGTGGGAGATGGGCACTGGTGGAGGGATGGGTGCTGGAACACTGTATGACCAAAACCCAAATATGAACTTTTTAATTGTATATCTTTGTATTTGTATATCTCACAGTGGTATAATAAAATACTTAAAAAATTGCACTGTTAAATGGCCATGAAGTGCCATAAGGGAGGTGGAAAGAGAGGGGCAGAAAAAAATTGTGACTTGACTGATGATAGCATAAGTTCAAGGGTCTTAGACATTTTAGTGGTATAGAGGTGAGATAATTATGTACATCAGAATTAATTATATACATCACAACTCAACACTAATGTAAGCATGTGACCCAAACTATAAGTAAAAATGCATGAAAATGGCCTTTTCAGTGCTGGAGAGAGATAGAGAGTAGATAGAGGGCTTATGTGTGTGGAGGGCTTACCTTACACCCTGCTTACCTGGGTTCAATACTAGCACCCGTGTGATCCCCTGAGCTCCACCAGGATTAATCCCTAGCACAGAGGCAGGATAAGCCCTGAGCAATGCCAGTTGTGGACCAAAGATCATAAAAATAAATGAATAAACAGTCTTTGCCAAAGAGGCAGGGTGGGGTGAGGAGAGGAATATTGGGACATTGGTGGAGGGCTGCAGATACTGGTGGTGAGTTTGGTGTTGGAATATTGCTCGAAACTTTCTTATCAACAGCTTTGTAAATCACTGTACCTAATTTTAAAGGAAAGACAATGAAAGGAAAGAACTGTGTCTTCCCTTACCTTTTTGTTCTATTTGGGCGCTCAGTAGATTGGATGAAGCCAACCGCACTGTAAGGCAGCTCATCACTCAATCTACTGATTCAAAGGCTGAACGCTCCAGGAAATACCCTCATAGACACGCCTTTTAAAAAATTCTTTTTTTCTTTTTTAACCAGTTATCTGGGCTTCCCTGAACCCAGGCACGTTGACTCGTAAAATTAAGCATCACACTGATCCACAGGAAAACCCTGTTGTGCCAGGTCAGATGACTGCTGCAGAGACCAGAGGAAAAGAAACTTGGTGTATTTTCTCCTTTGGCACCTCCCTCACTGTGTTCACTTTTTCAGTGGGTTAAAGAGCAGACTCCATAGCTCTCTCTGTTCCCCATGTCTGATATGGTGTGTGGCCCTCAACCCGCGAGTGGATCTGAACTGTGCCATGAGACCACAATGCCAAACATCCTCTGGGACCACTGTGCCGTTGAGGGGCCTCTCCATTCTCTGGGCCTCTCCATTCTCTGGGCCTCGGCGTTTGCATGTCAGCTCAGCCTCCACACTAGTCCTGTGCTTCTTGGTCACGGTTTCTTCCAATAGTGATCAAGGAGTCTGTGATCACAGCCAATGCCATCCTGCACCGAACCCTGCTCTGTGCTGCTGCTTGTGGGCATGTGAGTATATTTTGATGAAAACTCAAGTGAGAGTTTGTGGAGCACCCAGTCTGGTGACAGTCTGGTGATGGGCTGGGGAGAATGTCTAAAAATATGTCTGTGTGATCTTGAGCAGGAGAGAGGGTATGTTTTGATGAAAACTCTGAGAGTTTATGGAGTGCCCAGTCTGGTAACAGTCTGGTGATGGGCTGAGGAGAATGTCTAAAATATGTCTGTGTGATCTTGAGCAGGAGAGAGGGGAGAGAGAGAAAGAGGGAGGGAGATTGATGATAACCCTATCACTAAATTAGTCCTTACAGCAGGAACAGTTCAGGCTATTTTAGGAAAGGCCAATGTTCCTTTGGCATGTCACGACCAGCGGCAACCCGCTAAACAAGATGGATATAAAAATGGGGATAGTACAGCGGATAGGGCACTTGCCTTTCATGCTAGTGACCTGGGTTTAATCCCTGACAGCCCATCACATCCCTGAGCACTGCCAGGAGTGATTCTTGGGCACAGAGCCATGAATAAGCCCTGAACAGTCAGATGTGGCCCCCAAACACAGGTCAAACAAAAAGATTTAGAATCAACAGATTTTACTCTGTAAAAAAAAAAAAAAGTAGACGAAGAAGAAAAAGAAGAAGAAGTGAATAGAACCTGGGCTCCTTAACCCCACTGGTGTCCTTGTGGGAAACCGAAGTGCCTGAAGGCCTGTGGACGACCGTTTTCAGACTCTTTTGCTCTTTCTCCCCACAAGGTTTTCAGACTCTTTTGCTCTTTCTCCCCCCCACAAGGTCAGAGGCCCTGGGCCTGACAGCCCCAGTGCAAGAGCCTATGTTGGTCTGCTTGGAGGAGTGACCCTGTGAGGCCTCAACACCCACTCCAGGGAGTTGTATCTTGTAATTTCCTAAAGTTATACTTTATAGGTCGTACTGTTTTAGAAGTGAAGATGTTTCATCTGAGGTTGAGAGAAATGATTACCAAACATCCTGGAGGAAATGATGAAAAACTCAAAAGAAAAAATAATTTGACGTTTTCTCTCTCGTTACATTTTCCATTTACCAAGTAAAATCTACTCCTTTTTTCCATAAAAGTTCACGCCAGGTCTGTTCTACGAACAGTCATCTGCGGCCCACACATTACACTTGGCGCTGTCAATCTCTTCTTAGGAAGAATGTAAAAAAATATATTTGTGGTGAGGTTAACAATTTTCTTATTTGAACTTTGAACACCAAAGCTGGTCAGCCCCCGCCCTTTTAAAATGCTGGAAATCCCTGGCGTGAACATTTAATTTTAAAGTAAAAATTTTATAGTAATTGAACATAGTTTACAAAGTGCAAAGATTTAAATATGTCAGTCCCCAGATTTTATTAAGAGAAAAGAGGATTTTTCTTTGTGTTTGATAAGGCTTTGAATATTACTTTGATATTAAGTCTTACACATTGTGTCTTATATTTATCTCCAAATTTATCCTTTACCTCATCTCCCAATTTTTTGCATATTAGTAAAAAATATGAACCATTTTCCATAAGTAATGATGTCATCAATTCCTATGCTGACTTGAGTATCATCTGAATTCCATTTATTTATTTATTTGTCTGTTTGTTTGTTTTTTGCTTTTTGGGTCACACCCAGCAACGCTGAGGGCTTACTCCTGGCTTTTTCACTCAGGGAATTACTCCTGGCAGTGCTTGGGGGCCAAATGGGATGTTAGGGATAGAACCTGGGTCAGCCTCCTGCAAGGCAAACGCCCTACCCGCTGTGCTATCGCTCCAGCCCCTCATCTGAATTTTATATTGATGTTTGACACTTATAAGAATAGAAAGGAGATGACTGTATTTAACATTTGAGATTGGGGCCACATAATTACCATTCTGCCTTTATTCTTCCTGAGATAAAGAAAAAAATGTTTAAATTGTTTCTGTTTGACTATACCCTTAATTAGTTAATCAAAATACAAACATTAGATTCTTTTTGGTACCACTAGGACAAACGCTGATATGACAGGATGTGGCCGTGGTCTAACCAGTACTGCTTGTACATAAAACAGACCACGCATCTGGGCTTTAATCAAGGTTTAACTTTTCCATAGTTGATTTTTATCATCGTTCAACTAGTTAGTGATAAGAATTCTCTTATCTTTTACATTATGCTTTCTAAAACACCTTTTCTGTTATCAGGGTCCTAAACAAATTCATTAGAGGGGGCTAGGTGTGTGGCTGTCTGGTAGAGCACATGCCTTGCATGAATGAAAATTTGGGCTTTACCCCAGTGCCTCAAAAAAAACAAGCAGGGGCCGGAGTGATAGTCCAGCAGGTAGGGCGTTTGCCTTGCACTGCCGGCCCATGCCGACCCAGGTTTGATCCCCGGCATCCCATATGGTCCCCCGAGCACCGCCAGGAGTAATTCCTGAGTGCAGAGCCAGGAGAAACCCTGAGCATTGCCGGTGTGACCCAAAAAAGGCAAAAAAAAAAAAAAAAAAAAGCAAAATAGTGGTGCATGACTGGTACTAATTCCCAGCATCGAATCTAATATTGTGTCCCCAAGCACTTTTGGGCATGGCTCCCAGTGTTCTGAGGCCTTGGCAGTGTTATATCCTTGGGCTCTAGCATTGAATCACTGAATCTCGTTAACTAATTATCACTGGGCATAGACCCCAATTCCCCTGAATTCATTGATGGATACAGAAATTCAACCCCCAAATATACCCCTAAAGAAGCATTTTTAAAGCATAGCTATATCCAGAAAACTTTTCATTACATTGTTTAAAAATAGTGGGAAAAAAGGGGGAAAAACGTTTAAAAAAAATACCAAGACAGAAATAATTTTGTAAATGTAGCAATATACTAACAGGAATTCTTTTATAGCAAATGAGAAGAACATTAAAAATTCAAAAGAATATGATGGCAAATGAAAGAATATTAAAGCATGGAAGATGGGCCGTAAGCTCTGCGAGTGTGGCCCAAAAAAACAAACACAAACAAAATAATAAAGTAAGGAAGATTATTATCATGCTTTTTATTTATTTTTTATTAAAAAATCTCTTATTTAAGTAAAAAATAGCAAAAAAATAAAATAGAAATATGATACTATCCAGTGAAAAAATGAATCCATGCTTAACAGCTGGGGACGTAACTCAGCAGCAAGACATTTTTCTTCCATATGTGAGGTCCAAAGCAAACAAAACAACAAACAAAACACACACACAAAAAAAAAACAAAACCCAACTTTGTAGAAGTAATAATATGATTACAAGTACAATGTAATTATTTATTTTTGGTCACACCTGGTAGCATTCAGGGGCTATGCTGATCTCTGTGGATCTCTGTGCAGGTAGTACTAGGGATCAAATCAGGGTTGGCCATTAGCAACTAAGTCTCTGGTCTTATAAGTATAGTTTGTTTGTTTGTTTTTTAAGAAGCAGGCCAGGGGCCAGGGATGTAGCTCAGTGGTAGAGCACTTGCCTTACATGTGTGAGGCCCTGAGTTTGGTCCCCAGAAACCCCCTCCCCACAAAAAAAGTAAGGCAAAAATGCTAGAAACTTATTTTACTGAGATTTATGTGCTATTTTCTATTGAATCATATATAAAATAATTGATAATGAAAATGCTTATTTATTTTACTGATTTAATCAATTTTTGCAGTGCCAGGAATTGAATCTAGGGGCCTCACACATGCAAGGTCAGTGCTTTACCACTGAGCCACATCCCCGAGCTGTGAAAGACACATTTACTGAATAACCACCACCTTCTTATAGACAAAACCTCTTATGTAGTTTACAGAGGCGCTTCCTGCCCAGTTCCATCCTGTGGATTGCTTTTCATTTTATTAAGCATTAATTTACTGTCAATGCGTTTCCAAAATGCAGATCCTCTCGATAAACAGATCTGACTAGTGTCCACCTGGCAGGCATGTGAAGTTGGTAAGTACTGAAATAAGTTAGTTTCATTTCACTTTCTTCCAAGATACCCATTAAATATCTAGACATAAACATAGATCATTTTCCTCTGACCTGAGATTTTAAAAATACAAGTCCCAGCAAAGAGCTTTAAGGCCATTTACTTAAGTGAAATTTAATAAATCAAAGGGGGAAACAGAACAAGAGGAATAAACTTAGGACCATTCCCACCTGCATCTGGGAACTGTGAAATCAAAGAGCCCCTCCATCTTGGAAAGGCTGTATTGACTTTCCATTGGGAAACTGAATGAAGACACTTGAGCTAATCTGTGCGTGAATTCAGGGTTAGTAACTGGCAGAACTAAGCTAAATTCCCACAAATAATGATTTAGTCCATGTGAAGACTGGACTTGTTCTCTTCCTGGCAGCATCACTGTGAGATCAAAAATGGCAGCCATCATGGGAATGTATCCTGGAAAGTGGGGCAGGGCCCCTCTCTAGGTTTTTGGGGATCATCCATGCTTTCTATACCTCCCCCTAATTAGAAAAGATACTAAAAAGCTTTGAGAAAAAATAAACAAGAGACTGACAATTTCCTGTTGCAATATTATTTTTTTTTAAAGTCTCAATCTTTTGTTAAGAAAATTCTGATTTGTGAACTGCCACTAGAAATAAATAGGCCACTGGTGAGACCTGAAAACTTTTGTTTGATATGTTTTGTTTTTAGAACATACCTGGTGATGCATAGGGCTCTCTCCTGCCTCTGTGTTCAGGGATCATACCTGAGTAGACTTGGGGGGACCATCTGGGATGCGGGTGACCTAACCCAGGTCAGTCACATTCAAAGTAAGCACCATACTTACGTACTATCTCTCCAGCTAAGCTGAGAAGTGTTTTCAATATGAAGGTGCTACTGGCATTTATAAGTACATTGTTTTTATTCAATAATGATTATTAAATTACTGACAAAATGAATAAATTTAACATGTATAAATTTCTCATTATTGTTACTGTTTCCCAACAAATGTTTTTTTTTTTTTTTTTTTTTTGCTTTTTTGGGCCACACCCGGCAATGCTCAGGGGTTTCTCCTGGCTCTGCACTCAGGAATTACTCCTGGCGGTGCTCGGGGTACCATATGGGATGCCGGAAATTGAACCCGGGCCAGCACAGGCCAGCCGCGTGCAAGACAAACGCCCTACCCGCTGGGCTATCGCTCCGGCCCTGTTTCCCAACAAATGGACATGTTACTGGTGCCTGCTTGAGCAAATCAATGAACAACAGGAACACAAGTGATACCAAGTGAAATTTCTCATGGTTTGGGGCTATACCCAGCAGTGCATACCCAGCAGGGGGCTTCTCCCAGCCTGATTTTCTTGGTGGTCCCTCCTGGCAGGGCTCAGGATACCAGGCAGTACCAAGGATCAAAACTGGGCTTCCCTTATGCAAAGTATTCTCTGCACCCGATTGAGTTGTTTCTCTTTATATATATTAATATATATTATATATAATATATTTATTATATCTTATTGAAAATTATGCCATGTGGAAGGTTTCCTTGCTATCAAATCCATTTCATTTGGGGGCATTTAGAATAGAACAGACTCTAGCTTTTTATTTATTTATTTATTTATTTATTTATTTTTGCTTTTTGGGTCACACCCGGCGATGCTCAGGGGTTCCTCCTGGCTCTGCACTCAGGAATCACTCCTGGCAGTGCTCGGGGACCATATGGGATGCCGGGGATCGAACCCGGGCCAGCATGGGCCGGCTGCATGCAAGGCAAACGCCCTACCCGCTGGGCTATCGCTCCGGAAAAGATGTGCATTTGGCAGATGACTGTCTCGGTCACTTCACTCATCTAGAAATTAGTGAGAGGAGATTTAGAGTCAAGTCGGCTTCATGCACTCACCCTGCTCCCAGCCCTGCTCCCTGCCCTGCTCACTGCTGCTCCCTGCCCTGCTTCTTATGCAATCTGGAGGCCCCTCTTGCCATTGTCCTTTGCACCCCTATAGGTGTGGGAGCCACATTTCAACACTGCACCTCTAGGGAATGATGAGATCTTGCTATTTCTTCTTTCCTTCTACAGTGCCGGAGCCAGCCCAGCACCACAGACAAGCGAGTCTTGGGCTCTACCGCTGAGCCGCACCCCCGCCCCGCTAGTCAAACAGTTTAAGTGTGTCCTCATTTACTGAAGTGGTAACGCAAGTACATGGACCCAAAATGAAAACTAAGAGTGGGATGAAGTGACGCACCCTTCCCACCCGCACCTTTTCAGGTGTCCCTGTTCCAATGACCCATTTTATTTTGCGAACTCGGAAGCTGGGAGGGTAAACAAAGCACGAAGCTAGATTGAATCTGAATGAAAGAGATTTATTGTGAGCTGATGGTAGGTGATTTTCCCCTTTCATAGCCTCGCCACAGGGTTTGCTTTTTGTTTACTAATCTACTAAATAGTCACCGTGCCTTTTCAAGAAATGTGATTTTGAAGCTGCAAATGTGCAAAGGAAATGGTCTGGCAACTTTGCTAGCACTTGGTTGATAAGTTTTCTTTTGTGCTGTTCATAATAAAAAAAAAGTCTGTCCTTTTCTGGTCCTACATAGGATAGAAGTAAGGAAAAGATTTGAATTAGGAGACTTTGTAAACCTTCTCTAGGACAAAGCACACAAGAAATAAAAGCTTAGTGTTCTTAATTTCCCACAAACTAATGCAATCTTTTAGCTCCTCTGTTTAAGACTGCTTTCCTCTGCTCTCTGGTGATGGCTCTGGCGTTAGAGGCATTGGAATGGCGTATGCATGAAAAGTGTCATTCACAGAATTGCAACCCCCAATAGAAAAGGTTTCTTTTTATTTTTTAAAAAAGATTGCTTTCTGTGGGAGTCAGAGGGTAGGTAAGACAGAAAATGGAACAGTGTGCTAATAATTGTCGAGGGTACTAATGCCAACCTAGAACTGAGCATTAAATAGAGGCAAAAGGATACACATGACAACCTTTTAATGTATGTTCTGTAATCCATAGTCTGGAAGGGAAGGAAAAGAGAAAGAGAGAGAAAGGGAAAGAAATAAAGAACCTGCCATGGAGGAGGGCTGGGGGAGGGGAGGGAACCGGGGACGTTGGTGGTGGGAGATGGGCACTGGTGGAGGGACAGGTGCTGGAACACTGTATGACCAAAACCCAAATATGAACTTTTTAATTGTATATCTTTGTAATTGTAAAAATAAAAAAAATTTTTAAAAATTGAAAAAAGATTGCTTTCCTCTAAGTTTGTTTATAAAGAGAGGGGTGTGTTGAGCAAAGGGAGAGCAGTGCAAGAATCCAGTTAATCAGAATAATAAAACCAGCATCTGTTCAGGTGTTGGTCCACAGAAGATGCATGATCACTACACTAGAAAATCTTTCTTTGTGGAGGAGCCACACCCAGCCGTGCTCAGGACTTATTTCTGGCTCTGCAGTCAGGATCACTCCTGCGGCTCTGGGGAACGTATGGGGTGCCTGGGGTCAAACCTGAGTCAGTCATGTGTAAGGCAAACACCTCACTCTCCGGCCCCCAGAGAGTCTAATTCGTTAAAGCAAGGCTGAGGTATTGCCATAGTAACCAAACAAAGTTCCACAAATATTTAGATTTACAAGTTTCAAATTATTTTTTTTTAAGGAACTGGAGCAATCCTACAGCAGGTAGGGCCCTTGCCTTGCACGCAGCTGACCAGGGTTCGATCTCCGACACCCCATATGGTTCTCTGGGCACAGGAGTAAAACCTGAGCACCGCTGGATATAGCCCAAAAAATCTCCCCAAAATTTTTTAAAAAAAGCATTATTTGGAGAAAGGCTTTAATGACTAACCCTCTTCCACACTCCCTCCCTCCCGTGCCACTCCATGGCAACTTCAAATCCATTTAAGTTTCCTAATAGTGATTTTGCAAAACCTGAAAGAGCATCACTCCCTGCTACCAGAACCCGGTATGGGAGACATTTTGTGCGTGAAGAGGTGATCACAATCTAGTTCAATTCATTTTAGAAATTAAAGTGAATACATGGGACCAGAGAGTGCAGAGGGGAAAGCGTTTGCCTTACACGCAGCAGACCCAGATTCGATCCTCGGCATCCCATATGTCCCCCAGTACCGCCAGGAGTAATTCCTGGGTGCAGAGCCAGGAGTAACTCCTGAGCATCTCCGGTATAACCCAAAAACAAAAAAGAAAAGAATAAGTAAAAGTGACTACAATATCCTCCCTGCCGGGAGAGTTGAGGCACGAAGTCGACACCACTGGTCCCACGGGTGGATCGCGGCACGCATTGGTGGTGGAGGCTGCCGTCTATCTATGGAGGCGCTTTTCATTTCTTCCTCCTCTCTCAGCAGCGTTAGTTCGTTAACGGCACTCAGTCATTTACCCAGATCAGTCAGTAACAAAACGTTAAAAGCCTACCAGCCAGGAGCATGAGTGCTGCAGACCCAGTACCTTCCTGGTGACACACCGTCCGAGAGATCATTCGGGGGTGCTTTTATGGCTTTTACTGCTCCCCTGGGGATCGGGTGTCCGGGTCCGGGCCTAGAGGTGGCGCGTTACCTCTCTCCCTGCGTGCCAAGCAGGGCGGGGTCAGCCGGGCAGGGGAGCCGCTGCCCCCGCGCGGTCTTTCACGTCCCATCTCTGAGCCCCCCCTTCACCACCCCCCCCGACGTGCACTGCGGGCAGAGTCCATGCCGAGGAGCGCGGGGAGCACCGGGTGGGGAGGGGCGGGCCCCCGCCGGGCGCCTGCAGGACGCGGCGCCAGCGCCCATGTCGGTCGGGGGCTCGGCGCTCGCCCACCTCTTCCAAATTTAACCATTACCTAAATCCAAAGGGAAATGAGCAAACCTCTGGGATTGGGTGTCAAGGTATTTTCAGCCTCGTTGGGCGTATTTATCCCCAAGTGTTTCCACAACAAGCTATTTCGGGGCGGCGAGGCAGGTTTCGCGCTGCGG
This sequence comes from Cryptotis parvus, assembly GCA_021461705.1. NCBI lineage: Eukaryota > Metazoa > Chordata > Mammalia > Eulipotyphla > Soricidae > Cryptotis > Cryptotis parvus. The sequence continues at coordinate 25,691 of JAJIBD010006401.1, read as the reverse complement.
ACGCCGCGGCCGCTCGCCGGGCTCCAGGCCGGCGGCCCCACCGGCGCTGATTCACCGCCCCCGGCCCAGCGCGGCCCCCGACGGGCGACAGGGCCCCGGCGGGTGTCCCGGGCCGCACGGGGGCGGGGAGGAGCCTCGCAGATGCAGATGGGGCGCTCCCACCCCCGGCGCGCTCCACTCAATCTGTGTCCTGAATCTGTGACTTCTGCTCTCTGCGGAAGTCTCCTGGGAGCCCAGAATAGTGCGTTTTCTTTCGAATCATTGCTCGTACCCTGTAGTATAGGGGAGCCTGTCGGCCTCCTCCCCCTTCCCCCGCCGTCGCACAGAGTGAACCTAGAAGGGTCAGCCCGCAGAGTGGCGGGAAAGGCCAAGCTCCCTGTCCCCACTCCTCAACCTTGCGCAAAGGACGAAAGCGTCCCGCCAGCCGATTGGGTGGGGGGCAGGCCCGAGAGGACGAGCTACTCAACGCTCAGGAAGTGAAGCTGTGGTTTTGGGGGGCTGAGCTCCACAAGAGATTTAAAAAAAAAAAAAAAAAGAAAGAAAAAGGACCTAGAGGGGCGGCGCGGTCGCTGCTGAGACAGCTCCGAAGGCTCTGGGAGCGCAGTGCCTGCGTCCTGGCCCCGCAGGTAAGTGCGCCGGGCTGTTTCTGCGGCCCTCCTCGGCCCGAGCAGCGGAAAAGACGGGCAGACCCCTAGCACTGTAGGGGTCAGCTACTCTGTAGCCCTCCAGCTATGGGAAGAGCTCTCCCGACAGCTTTGGCAGCGGGGTCCCCGGACAACCCTCGCGGTGGAGCCGAGAAATTGCAGCCAGGACCGTGCATCGGGGCTTTCTGGGGGTTCTGCAAAGGCGCTGGACCCACGCAGGAAGGAAACAGGCCGTGGGGAGACGGCGGTGGTTGGGCGCCAGACGAGACTCCCTCAGCGCCTCTGACTCGCGCCTTCCTGGTCCTGCTGGGGGCCGCCCGGCCGGCCCGAGAGTGCCCGGGACAGGGGGTGGGGGCGCCCCGCCCCCTGGCCCAGCCGCCAGCTGCTGCCCTCGGTTGCCTTCCCACGCGCTCCGGCCTGCGTCCTCCCACCCGCTGCTCAGGCCCCGCTCAGCCGGCCCGGCCCCTACCTCACGGAACCCCGGAGGGCGCAGGAACAGCCTGCGGGCTGACAACTCCCCTCGGCCCTTCCAGCCCGGGTCGAGCTTCGTGCCAGTGCGCACCGGAGCCGTAGCTGACCCTCGGGCTCGTTTCATTCCCTGGTCCCATTTTCCTTGACTTTCTTGGCAGCTTCTAGAATTCGTTTTTGCTTTCGTGGTCTCTAATTATGCCGCCCGATTGGGCGCTGGTAGAATGAGGCGACAGAACCGCCCCAAAGGGCAGTCTATCACTCTCCCCCCAAGAAATCTCCTAAAGCCTGGCCCCTAAAGGCCAACTTGGGCGAAACATCCCCTCCTAGGAACTTTCTGGAGCGTAGGGTCAGAAACACGTTAAGAGGTTCTGCTAAATGTTCCAGCCCTGGTTCCTCCAAAGCCAATTCTAACTCTTCACCGGGAATGAGACTCTGTCGTGCGTAGAATGCCCTCCCGGGAAGCGTCCCAAGGACTTGTTTGGAGCTGGGCTGCCAGCGGGACTCCGTAAGCTGAGGCTTGCACCTAGACCTTAAAGTCCTGTGAGTCTTGTCCAGGCGGCGCCAGGACCCTCGGGGCCGTTGTTTCCGCACCCGTCAAGGTCCGGGGAGAGACCGGCCCGCAGCTGCACGTGCGTTCCGCACCGAGCGCCTTCGCTCCCGGCACAACGCAGGTTCGTTTTCTCCAGACCTGCTCCGCCAGCTGGTCCCGCCCCTAGAGCGTGTCCCGAGCAGAGCTGGAGGCGCCGTCCTGCCTCCCCTCAGGCTCAGGTTTCGACCCCGCGATTAGGTGAACTGATTGGGGGTTCTGGGGAGTGGCGCAGCAGGCGAGCCAGGCGCTCGTGCGGGCCCCTGCTCCCGGCGGCTTCTCCGCGCACAGCCCAGAACCCGCGCGTGTCTTCGCCGGCGCCGTCGAGCGCCACTACCCAGGGACAGGCTTCGGGTGAGCAGAAAGCAAAGTGCTTTTCCCCAGAACTGGTTTGGAGGTTAAGTTTCTACGATCAGGGGTGTATTTCCCTCGCAGCTCCTACCCCCACGGGACTCTGTGCCGGTCGGAGTCGTCTCTTGACGGCAACTCTTTCCTCAAGCGGGAGGAGCAGAATCTCCGGGAAGAGAGTTTCGCCCCTGCCGGCCCGGACCTCTACCGCCGCCGATTCCTCCCTCTTTCTCTGGCCTCCGCTCTCCTCTCTCGGGGTTTCAGCCACCTCTGGTCCCGACACTACCGTCCCTCAGCTTGTAGGGGTGTTCCCGGCCCTGAACCACCCCTTCTGTGCCCCACACTACCCCATCAGTGGCTGGCTGCTGAAGACTTGATTTCTGGCTCTGTCAGGGTGATTTCAGGCTCTGTCACACAGTCCCCGGCACTAAACGGTCGCTGGGTTCCTCCTTCACCGGCCGGAACGGAGAGCCCGCCCGCAGCGAGCGGCAGGTTGTGTTCTCTGACTCGTTGGGATCGTGGGCTCTCCGGCCGGTGTGCGTGCCTGTGCGGGTTTGCCTAGGGAAAAGGGAACAGGGCGTGGACCTGGCGACAGCGAGAGGCCTACGTTCGGCCCCGGACGGGTTGAAACGCCGAGCGGCGGCCGCCTCGCGCCACCTGTCCGAGTGCCACCTGGTGAGCGGGGCGCGCAGGGCCAATCCCCTGGGCGCAGTCCCGGCCTCGCTCCTCCCAGGCCCGCTCCCCGCCCGGCAGCCCTGTCCCGGCCCGGAGGGAGCTCACCCGCCTTTCTACCCGCTTCTCTCTCAGGTCACCCCCTGGCCGGGGCGCTGCCAGAACTCCGGGCGCGGTGGGCTGACGGCTGCTGCGGGAAGCCGCGGAACCGAGTTGGGAGCACGGGCTGCAGCACCATGCCGCGTTCGTTCCTCGTCAAGAGCAAGAAGGCTCACAGTTACCACCAGCCGCGCTCCCGGGACCCGACTACTCCCTGCGACTGGAGAACGCCCCTGCACCCCGCGAAGCAGGTGCGGGCACGCTCGGGCCAGCTAGGCTGAGTTCGAGAGGTTGACGCTGCGGTCTGCCTCTTCATCCCCCGGGAACCGGGAAGAGCTGCCGCGATCCCCACTTTTCGCTGCTTTTGATTGTTTCCTACCGTCAGGGTTCCTTTCGTTCTTGTCCACGGCCCCCTCCCCGCCCCCGCTCTCCTCCAAAGTCTGGGGCTCGGGGGTTGGGTTCTCGGCCAGGTCTGGGACAGGAGAAAGGAAGATGCTGGGATGGCCCCTATCTGAGAGTTCGGGAGCGCGCCCAGCCTACACCCCCTCTCCCGCCTCCTCTTGGCAGACAGCACCTCGAGCGCAGGCGGGGAGAAGGCAGATCCCCGGGGTCGTTTGTCTCTCGAGTCACCCCTGGCCGAGGCCCCTGAGCGAGCGTCTGCGTCCCCTGGCAGCTGCGAGAGCAGCCCGTGTGATCGGAGCTCGGAGTTCGAGGACTTCTGGAGGCCTCCTTCGCCCTCCGTGTCTCCAGGTAGGGAGTGGGGGTACTCCCCGAGGTGGGGCGGTGGGGACCCTGAGGACAGGTGAGCACCGTGCCGCAGCAGATGAGCGTGTTCGTGGGGTTCAGGGCCCCACTGCAGGAACCGGTTCTCTCTGGGACTGGGACATCTTGCTTGCGGCTGTCTACTGAAGGGACCCTAGGGGACGAAACCCGGTTTCTGAATCCCTGACATTCATCAATCTCAAGGGCCGGTAAGGTGGATGTCACCTTTCCACACAACATTCACTGTTGAGAAAGATTCCAGAAGCCCCAAACATGGGTGGGAGTAGTCTAAGACCAAAAAAAAAAGTGTGATTGCCTCTTAACCTGGTCACTGCAATCTCTGTACTTGGCTGGCCTCCGAAGGCGTCCTTCTGCCACTCACCTCTGACGCTAGCTCTCACCCAATGCGCAGTCCCTCCATTTGAGCACAGAGGAATGCCATGTGCAAGGGCGAGTTCCCAGTAAAGAACTCAGCCTACTTTAGACTTTGCCTCCGCAGAAGGAGATCCGCATTTCATCATTCGTTCTGAGATGATGGAGGCCGTCCATCGGCAGGTCGTGCATTTGGCAGGACAGTGGCTGAGCCTTGTAGGATAGCTCCACTGGTGACATTTCCATTGAACACCTGAGTTTCCTGCAAAGGGTGGACGTGAAGACAACGGATCCTGGGAGGATGCCGTTTAAAGTCGCCCCGGACAGGGTCAGACTTTGAGCATAGAGCTGATTGAAGTAATAAGCTTAGAGAGAACGAGAGAGAGAACAAAATAGAGATAGAGAGAGAACTACTATGGAAATCAGCTGGCACTTGGGAGGTTTGCGTTGCGTTTCTGGTTTATGTGGCAAAATTCACTTGGGTGGGACCGAGGCCAGGAATCCACGGATGATGTTTAAATCTTATTTTCTAAGAAACTGTGTTCCTCCCCCATCACCATTAGATTATGACATGAAAGGAGAACGGAGAGTGTTTGGCAAGCAGATCTCAGGCGCCAAGCCACTTTCCTTCTGCTGCCTTCCTTGGGTACTCTATGTAACTTTCAGGAATATTGACAAATCCCTGCTTGTTGATGTGTTTTCCTCTGGTTTGTCTTCGATAGCCTGACTGCCCATGGTTAGGCCTCGCCCTCCTTATCAATCCGGGGAAAAAAAAAAAAAACCTTGGGGCCAGAATGATGGTCTAGCGGATAGGGCGTTTGCCTTGCATGTGGCTGACGTGGGTTCGATCCTCGGCATCCCATATGGTTCCCCAAGCAGTGCCAGGAGTAATTCCTGAGCAGCAGAGCCAGGAGTAATCCCTGAGCATCGCTGGGTGTGCCCCAAAAGAAAAGAGAGAAAAAAAGATAAAACCCTGAGTGGGAACGGGGACAAGTCAGACAGAGGTCAGGTGCTGTGACTAATGCAGCAGCCTTACGTCACACTGCAGGTACCAGAGCAGTCGCTAGCCATGGAGGCCACCGGGCACATTTGGTTTGCTGCTGGTCGCCTAGCCTGACCCTTCTGGTCTCAGGGACTGGGCCTTCGTTTTATCCCGGTGGCTTCTCTGGCACCTTCTCCACAAACGGGGTGGAACTGACTTGAGGCAACACATCAAACAGGATGACGTCAGGAGGCGTTGCTCCACGAATCTTACTTATTTCTTTTATGGGGACCACCTCCATGGGACTCGGGATCCGGACCACTCCCAGTCTTGCTCGACCCAGGAGCGTCGCAGGCTAGGCGGTGCCAGGGATAAAACTCTGCGCCTCGCACTCCTAAGACAAGTGCGTCTATCGCCCAGCCACACCCATCGGCCTCCTACGGGGTGGTCTGAAGCTCTCTTGTCCCATCGCAGCTTCGGAGAATTCTGTGTGCCAGTCGCTGGACGATGCGCAGCCCCTGCCCCTGGCCTTCAAGCCCTACTCGTGGAGCGGCCTAGCGAGTTCCGACCTGCGGCACGTGATGCACAGCTACCGGCCGTGCGCGGCCCTGGAACGCGGCGCCGCGGGCCTGGGCCTCTTCTGCGAGCGCACCCCGGAGCCCGGCCACCCCGCCGCGCTCTACGGCCCGGAGCGGGCCGTGGGCGGCGCGGGGGGCAGGGGCGTCGGGGAGCGGCGGCGCGGGCGGCGGAGCTGCGGGCGCAGCGGGCCTCGGGCTCTTCGGCGACTTCTGGACCCGCGGCGGCAGCGGCCGGACTGTACGAACGGCCGAGCGCGGCGGCGGCGACCGGCGGGCTGTACCCCGAGCGCGGCCACGCACTTCACACGGACAAGGGCGCCGGCGTGAAAGTGGAGTCGGAGTTGCTGTGCACCCGCCTTCTGCTGGGCGGCGGCTCGTACAAGTGCATCAAGTGCAGCAAGGTGAGTGCCCCGCGCCCCCCGCCCGCGCCCCCCGCGCCGCAGCCCAGCTCAGCCGCACTGTCCCCGGCCCGCCCCGCCCGCCGCAGGTCTTCTCCACGCCGCACGGGCTTGAGGTGCACGTGCGCAGGTCCCACAGCGGCACCAGACCCTTTGCGTGCGAGATGTGCGGCAAGACCTTCGGGCACGCCGTGAGCCTGGAGCAGCACAAAGCCGTGCACTCGCAGGTAAGCGCGGCCCGACCCAGGCGCTCGCTGTCGGGGAGGTTTCACGGCTCGGCTGCAGAGCCGCCTTCGTCCCGCCAGGAGCTTTCTCCCCGAACCGCTTCTCCGGGTGCCTTCACCACGCCCCTCTGGTTCAGGACTTGGGATGAAAAAATGACCACTTCGTGCGGCCAGGCAGCCCTAGAGTGTGGTGTCCTGCCCCGGACCTGACACTAGCTTGTCATCCCGCCCACTGCTCTGAGTTTGAGCTGCTGAGCGGATTCTTTACCCCCTCGGAGTCTCTAGATTCTAGAGCGTGACTCCTCCCGCTCCAAGTGGGGGAACTCAGCCACTCCTGCGGCCACTCCCCGCCTCCCCAGCCGCACAAGGTCCTCTTTGATTCACACATTTATAAATAGTAGTTGCTGAACTCCCAGGTGCCAGCACTTGAGAATCCTGTCTCCCCACCCGGTTCCTGCCAGGTTGCCCCCGCAGAGATTACCGTGTAGCCCAGAGACAGAGTAGATAAACAAATCAGAGCCGAGCAGCCAGGCCTGGAGAGCGCTTACCGCTTACCAAGATTTGCTAAGAACAGTCTCTCTCTCTCTCTCTCTCTCTCTCTCTCTCTCTCTCTCTCTCTCTCTCTCTCTCTCTCTCTCTCTCTCTCTCTCTCTCTCTCTCTCTGTCTCTCTCTCCTTTCTCCCCTCTCCCTCTTCCTCTCTCTCCCTTCCTCTCTTCCCTTTCCTCTTCCTCTCTCCCTTCCTCTCTCCTCTCTTCTCTCTCTCCCCTCCCTCTTCCTCTCTCTCTCTCCTCTATCCTCCCTCCTTCTGTCTCTTTCTCTCGCTCTCAAGCGCTCTCTCTCTCCCCCTCTCCCTTGCCTTTTCCCTCTCTCCTCCACCAGGCTCTCAAGAGCCTGAGGTCCCTCAGCTGGCTGGGGAGTGTTTATGACCTGGGGCATTTAAAAGAAAAAAAAGGAGTGTGGGATCCTTTTGTTGTCCCCAGGGGTGTGGAGAGTTGTGGGTGAAGGGTGTTAAGAGGAGGAGGTGAAAGGTGGGAGTTAGAAGTAAGTTGTGGTGGTGGGGAGAGAAAGCATAAAGAGGCAGATTAGGTGGAAGAGAAGCCTGGGAAAGCGCTGACTTGGGGCATTGAGAATGACAGGCCCAGAGGATGAGGAGCAGTACACATCTTTCCCCAGGAACGGAGCTTTGACTGCAAGATCTGTGGCAAGAGCTTTAAGAGGTCCTCTACACTGTCCACGCACCTGCTCATCCATTCTGACACCCGGCCCTACCCCTGTCAATACTGTGGCAAGAGGTTCCATCAGAAGTCAGATATGAAGAAACACACCTTCATCCACACTGGTAAGCAGGAGGTTCCTGGCTTGCAGGCCTGCAGGTGGCCAGCGGGCAGCCCTGTGCTTCCCTCTAGTCAGTTTCACTCCCCTTCCCACTGACTCGGGCTGTAGAGAAGGTGGCAGGAGGCCCAGCACAGTCTCTGCAGCATGTTCTCCCCAGTGAACCAGCATCTCGGGTCATTTCCATACTTGGTTCTCCCCAGGCGTCTGGATTGGGGATTGTTTGAGAATCCCCCAGCAGAGCTGCTGAGGAGCAGTGCAGTGAATTCTGTTCCTCTTGTCCAGCAGCTGCCCTCTGCTGCCCTGGGTGGGACGGGAAGCTCCGCTCCTCAGAGAAGTGCTCTACATGTTGGCCGGGAGGGTGGGGCTTTCTCTCTCCAGCTCCCCTGGTTTGGGGAGGGCACTTATGTGGCTCCTCTTTGGCTGCATTAAAAAAAAAAGTTTTGTTCTGATTGGATAGAGGGTTGCTACTCCGAAGCTGTCTGCTAAGCACTTTTTGAAATCTTATGTTGTGTTACTAGTCTAAAGGCCAAGACTTTGTTTAGTTCCATTTCAGAGGTGAAAGTGAGGCATAGACAGAGGCATCGCCTGCAGTGCAAGGCTGAGTGTGGTGGAAAGTCAAGTTTCTATCTTAGAATATTGGCACATTGATGCTGCAGTAGTAATAATGTGCTGAGTTATTATAATGCTTTATAAGTTATGGCGCTTTCAAATATATCACTTCCATTTGATCCTGAAATTCAGATGGAATGGTTTGCTACAGGTCAAACTGAGAGTAAATCTTAGGGCCAGGGCCATGGAAGATGCCGGCTTACACTCCTGACTCTTTTCCTAAAGTGTTGGTCTTTTTGGGTCACACCTGGTGATACTCAGGGGTTACTCATGGCTCTGAACTCAGGAATTACTCCTGGCAGTGCTTGGGGGACCATATGGGATGACAGGAATTGAACCCAGGTTGGCCGCATGCAAGGCAAATGCCCTACCCACTGTGCTATCACTGCAGCCCCTCTTTCTCTAATTTTGAAGTTGAGTATAGGTGGTAGTTTTCACTCAGAATTCTCCTTTGAGTAGTAATAAGACAAATTTCTTACTTGAGATTCAGAATTCTGGTCATGTTATTGCAGAGTAGAAATACTTATTTAAAACAAATCACAGTGATGCTTATAAATATGCTTGATGGCCCCTTCAGAAATCCTAGGGGCCATTTAAATATCCTATTTTATCCAAAAAATATCCCAAGCCATCCTGCTTTAATAGGATATAAGTAGAATTTTTATGCCCCATTTCCATGTAACTCTTGCATTTTGAGAAAAAGTATTCAAGACGCTAATCAACATATAACTGGGATCTTGACTAGAATCTGAAACATTTACACGATAGCTAGAATTAGTTTCTCAGATTTGCTTAACCCGAAAGAGAAAGGTTAAGTTTGGGTGGTGGTTCATTATCAAGGAAATCTGAAGCTTCAAGACTGAATGGAGAGCGAGAAGGACAGAGGGGTTCTCAGGGTCAGGGCTTCAGCTCTCCGCTTGGATGTGGCTCAGTGTAGAGCTCAGGGCCTCCTGTGTGCAGCCCTGTGTGGAGCCCTGACTACTGAAAAACAAAGCAGCAAGCAACCCCCCCCCCCCATCAGTCTTAAAGTATTTTCCAGGGCCAACCCCTGATTATCATGCTATGGAAAGTCATGCTTTTTACCCAAATGTTAAACAGTCTATGAGTCATGGGGCAGGGGAAAGAAAACTTTTATTTCTTCATCTATGGTACAGATTTGATAATATGTAGACAATCCCATGATTAACATCACTAGAAAGGAAGATTGGAAAGGATCAGTTGCCTTCACTTTGGTGGGGCTGGGAATGTGGCTCAGCTCAGCACGTGCTTCCTGTGAGGCCCTGGGCTCAATCTCCAACCACCACCAAGTAAGAAAACAAAAAAAGGGAAAAGAAATCTGTGACCCAAATGTGAAATTTGTGTGTGTGTGGTGGCACACCCAGCTCTCAGGACTTACTCCTGATCTGTGTCAAGGATCCCTCCTGGTGGAATTTGGGGTCTATGCGGGCTGCTAGGAATGAAACCTGGATCAGCCACATGCAAGGCAAGTGAAATTAGAAACAAGACTTTGAGACCTTTGCATGCTTTGGCTACCTTACGGTGTCCTTCAGGAGCAAGAAGACAGCATCAGTGGTCCTTACAAGCCACCACCCACTCGGAAACTCAGATTTGCAAGCTTCCTCTGAGGGAGCACAGTCACATGGCTAGAGGACAGCCACCCCTGCCACCCCCTCGTGCCACACATCTGCTGTGGGAGCACCTGCTTCTGAAGTCAGGGCCTCCTCGTGGGCGGGCACTGGGCCGCTGCTTAGTTTCCGTTTAGCAGCGAGCAGTTTGAGGCCTTTGGCTGGGCACCCCCTTCAAACAGTCTTCTTGTCACCTGCTGCGGCCAGGGCTGCCTTGGTCAGTCACCACACCCGGCCACCCTCCCTCCACCCGAGTTGCTTGACAGCCTCACAGGGCAGGGCAACCCCACTGCCAGCTGCTGCCCAGGGCCCCGGAGTCCCCTCGGGTTTTCTAATCACACACATTTCTCTCCTCTCCCCCTACCACCCCTGCAGGCGAGAAACCTCACAAGTGCCAGGTGTGCGGCAAGGCATTCAGCCAGAGCTCCAACCTCATCACCCACAGCCGCAAGCACACGGGCTTCAAGCCCTTCGGCTGTGACCTGTGTGGGAAGGGCTTCCAGAGGAAAGTGGACCTCCGCCGGCACCGCGAGACGCAACACGGCCTCAAATGAGCCCCCTGGCTGGTCCCCTGACGGGGGCCACTGATAACACTACAGAGGGCACCCTGCCCACTGGCACCCTGGCTCCCAACTTCTCAGGCCTCCTGCCCTGCCCAGGCTGTAGACCCTCATCTTTCCTGGAATGGAGCTGCCGGAGGGGAAGTGACTTTCAGCCCGAGGTGACTCCCCCACTTGAGTCACACCAAATCAGTTCCTGTTCAGCCGAAGGCTCGGGTGAAGAGCGAGTCTCTGAGGGTCCCAGGGTCCTTCCTTTCCCAACCCCGCTCCATACTAGTCCTTCAGGAGTTCTCCCTTCTCCTGATCTTCCTTCGCGGGGAAGGGGAGGAATCTCTATTTGTATGGTAGACATAATTGTGATTTTTTCTTTTTACCTCTTGGCCCCTTTCTGATGGGTGTTGCCTGTCAGGCAGGAGGAATTATTTCTCCCAACTGACGAAGGGTTCAGAAACTGATGTGGGGGACGAATTCATCCTTCTGCAATGACAAGTTGCCTTGTGGAGTCTCAAGTAAGCAGGAGCATGGGAAAAGGGTGGTGAGCTTTTAGCCCTGCTGGCGGGAGACCTGCAGAAGCTGCAGCCCAGTACCAAGAACAGCGCCTATGCACAAGGTGCCCAGAATTCATTTAGCAGATGACTAATGACCACCGGCCAGCAGCATTCCAAGCCCTGTGCTGGGTTTCCGGGTCGGCTTGTCCTTCAGTTCCATCCTCAGTGTTTGAGTCGGTTCTTTTGCTCTGCAAAAATTCCAAGAAGACATAATAGAATCTTGGACCCTTTTGGACTTTACCAAGCATAAATGGAAAATAACAGAACAGATGCCTCAAATAGGCATTTATATATTGTCTTTTATTGTCAAACTGATAGTTCTCAGGGTCTAGACTAGCAAGGCTGTGGGCGTGAGGGCTCTGACTTTCCACGTGTACCAGAGAGGAAAGACCTGCCATTTCATCTTGGTGAGGTTTGTAAATGTTTTTAAATGGTCTGAAGTGCATTATGTCTGTTAATATGTATTTATTAGATTGATGTTTTAAGTTAATAAAGTATTAAGACTCATATATTGTATTTCATTTAGATAGGGAATTCGGTGAAGACTTCTCTTTTTGTTGGAGGAGTTGGTGGTATTAGAGCGGGCTGTGAAAATACAGCAGGCAAATCAACAGTCCCAAACGAGTAAAAGCTAATTGCTTGGTTTTCATATCCTTTTTCATTTTGTTTGGCTTGTCGGCTACTCCTCCAAGGAGCTACTCCCAGCTTTGTGCTCTCTCTTGGAGGTGCTCTGAGGACCAGGTAGTAGTGGGGATTGTACTGAGCCTTCTGGATAAAAGCTTGTGCTCAGCCCTAATATGCTATCTCTCCAGCCTAAGGTTTTTGCATGCCTTGTTTCCGCCACCCTCCCACCCCCATGCTTCAGAGATTCTTTTTTTCTCTTTTCAGTTTTGTTTTGTTTGAAGCCATACCTGACTATGCTCAAGGATTCTTTCTAGCAGCTCTCAGGGGGACCAAATGATGCTGGGGATCAAACCCATGTCTCTTGCCTGCAATTCCATTCAACCATCTTTATCCAGCCATGATGTTTTTGATTCTAACACCTCCCTGGTCTCTTTTTGACATCTCTGAGTCAGGGTGTTTATGCCGATGGTCCATTTCTGTTCATACCCATTCCACACACACCAATTGAGCACCCTGTGTGTACCTGGCACTGTTGTAGTCTGTGTGTGTGCCTGCACCAGTTCTTTGGACCTGTTTTTTTTTTTGCTTTTTGGGTCACACCCGGCGATGCTCAGGGGTTACTCCTGGCTCTGCACTCAGGAATTACTCCTGGTGGTGCTGGGGGGACCATATGGGATGCCGGGATTGAACCTGGGCCAGCACAGGCCAGCTGCATGCAAGGCAAACGCCCTACCCGCTGGGCTATTGCTCTAGCCCCTGGACCTTTCTTTGAATTGCTGAATCTTCAGCTTTCAGAACAGTGCTTGACACACAGTTAGAGATCATTAAATATGTGCTGAGATGGTGGGTGGGTGGGTGGGGAAGCAGAAAAAATAAACTCTGACTTTATCCTGGCTAGCTGTACTCTCTACTGCACAATGGAAGGGTCATTGCTTGAGAACCAGGGAATGTTCCTGAGTGCAGAGCCAGGAGTAACACCCTGAACATCACTGGGTGTGACCCAAAAAAAAAAAAAAAAAAAAAAAAGAAAGAAAAAAAGAGAGAACCAAGGAATGAGTGAAACCAAAAGGACTCTTGAGTCTGTAGGGAAGGGGCTTGATGCTGCTTTGCTCCAGACTCTCTGAATCTCAGTCTTCCCATTCGGTTTTCAGGGCTGTCTTTCCATGTCAGTTTACTGCCATTCAAAATTCACATTTCTTTGCTCTTCACTAATACATCTTAAGATAATTTCCAAAACTGATGCGTGAATAGGGGCAGTGTCCAGGAAAGTAGAGTTCCCTGTGGATAAAGATCATGAAATTCACAGTGTATGCTGGCTAATTGTTTTTAACCTGCTTTAAAAAGCCAAGAAATTGTGTGGAGGGGGTAGGTGGAACTGATTGAAGTGCAGGTGTCTGCCCTGTTCTGTTCACCCTTTAGAACATGTGGCTCAATCTCGTAATCCCTGATGTTGCTGCCAACGAGGAGCAGGAGTTTGGATGTTAACAGTACCTGCTTTTGTGAGGAAAAAAATATCTTGATATCCCCAGTTCAGAATCAAAACAAATTACTGAGCCTGTTACCTTGTGAAATTTGAAGATTGCAAATATCTCCCTTAATGTTATTACTTGACGCCATTAAAAATAGATTGTGAATATTCCATGTCACATTATTCATGAGGTAAGCTCCATGCCTTTTTGTCTGCAGCAGTAACAGTAGAAAGGGTAAGAAGAGACACCAGAGCACACCTTTGTTTCTTTCACTAAATTTTTAATAACGCCTCCAGCCAGCCAGTTGGTGAAGCTCAGCTCTTGCATAAAAGTGGAAAAGCACAGCTATCTCAGAGCAGACTAACCCTTTCAGCTGCTAATTTGAGTTCGCGTTCGTTCATCTACACCAGAGATGATTAAGTTACCTCTCTAGTGTGCCAAGCTATCAGGATTCAGGCCACGTAAAAGGTGAATTTCGTCTGATTGACTTGAGACACGAGTGGAACAATTGAGTTTTAAAAGCACCACCTTAATTAAAGGGTCCATGGACTTAATTAAAGGAACTCAGGTTTTTACTTTTGCCTGCCTTGCCTTTGGAAATCGGTGGTGATAGTGATTTGACCCAACTCATTTTGTTATGTCTTTTAACTCCATTTGTTACCAGAAAGAAATTATAACAAAGTAAGGTCTAAAAAGAAACTTCTTCCAGGTAGCGGCTGTCCTGGGTTGGGTCCTCCAGTACAACCAGGAATTATTCCTGAGTGCAGAGCCAAGAGTAACTCCTGAGCATCCCAGGTGTGACACAAAAAGCCAAAAAGAAAAAAGAAACTACTTCCTACTGTACATTTTAGGCACATGTGTTTTTTAAAAAATTTTTATCATACCACCATGAGATACACAATTACAAAAATGATTATGATTGGGTTTCAATCATACTTTATTCCAGCACTATGCCTCCACCAGTGCCCTATTCCCATCACCAATGTCCCTAAATTCCCTCCCCTTCCCCAGCCTGCCTCTATAGCAGGCACTTTTCCTTTCTTCTCTCTCTCTCTCTCTTTCTCTCTCTCTCTCCTCTTTCTCTTCTCTTCCACATTGTGCTTGCCCTACAGACATTTGGGGATTATCATGTAAATCCCTTTGTGTACATTCGATGCTTAGTTCTAGTCTGGAATTAATATTTCTCACAATTAGTAGAACACTGGTATATATTTATATCCCATTAATGAATGCAGTCATTCTATATCTGTCCTTTTTCTTTCTGACTAATTTTGCTCAGGATGATAGTCTCCATGTCCATCATTTGCAGGTAAATTTCATGACTTCATCTTTTCTGGCAGCTGCATAGTATTCCATTGTGTAGATGTACCATAAATTCTTTAGCCAGTCTTCTGTTCTCGGGCATGTAGGTAGTTTCCAGAGTCTTGCTATTGTAAATAGCGCTGTGATGAATACAGAGGTGCAGATAGTGTTTCTGATGTGTGTTTTTGGGTCTCCAGGGTATATTCCCAAGAGTGGTATTGCTGGGTCAATTCTTTCCCAGTCTGTGGGCTGTTTCTGTATCTTGGTCATCATTTATTTCAAGATACAGAAGCTTTTTAGTTTTATATAATCCAGAAGCATCAACTAGAAATTCCCACATTCACAATCTCTCTGACAAAGAGTTCAGAGAGAAAATGGTGAGGATGTTTAATGAGCTCAATGAAAAAATTGAGCGGATGTTCAATAAAATACAGGAGGATATAAATGAAGCAGTGAAAAGGGCAGTCAATACGTTACTAGAGGAAATAACAGCAGAAATGAGAGCATTACAAACAGAAATATCATCAATAAAAACTCAGTAGATGAAATGAAAAACGCAAATGTGCTCTCAACAGCAGGATGACAGCAGCAGAAGACAGAATCATTGAGAATGAGGATGAGCTGCAAAAAACACTCAGGGAAATGCAATAGATAAAAAAGACTGAAAAATGGACAGCAGTGGAACAGAGAACATTGGGATGAATCCAAGAGGAACAACATAAGAATCATCAGAGTCCCAGAGGAACAGGAATACAACCCCAAGGAAATATGTGCAGTTAAAAAAAATCCTTGCAGAAAAGTTCCCAGAGTTAAAGGACTCAGGCATCTAGATCCAAGAATCCTGAAGGGTACCAGCACAAAGAGACCCCAATTAAAAACACTCCAAGACATATCCTAGTCAGAATAATGGATGCCATAGATAGAGACACAATTCTTCAAGCGGCAAGATTAGTGAAGGAAATTTTTACAAAGGAGCATCCATTCTACTTTCAGCAGACTTTTCAGAAAAGGCTCATGTGTTTAAGTCTCAATAACAAGACTCAGGAACTGTGTAATGCACTTTCTTTTTTTTTAATTTTTTATTATACCACCGTGAGACATACAATTACAAAGGTGTTCATAATTGGTTCTTGGTAATACAGTATTCCAGCACCCATCCCTCCACCAGTGCCCCATTTCCACCACTAATGTACCCCACCCCAGGCTGCCTCAACAGCAGGTAGCCCTGTTTCCTCTCTTTCTTTCTCTGTCTCTCTCTGTCTCTGCATCTCTCTCCCTCTTGTTTTACACATTGTAAAACAGATATTTAGATATTATATCTAAATAATATTTAGGAGTTTATCACTTAAGTCTGCAGATATTTAGAGTTTATCACTTAAGTCTCTTTGTGTATATTCAATGGTGAGTTTTAATCTGACATTACCATTTCACACATTTAGTAAAACACTGGTATCTATTTATATCCTATTAATGAATGCAATCATTCTATATCTGTCCTTTTCCTTCTGACTAATTTCACTCAGCATGATAGTCTCCATGTGCATCCATTTACAGGTAAATTTCATAATTTCATCTTTTCTGACAGCTGCATAGTATTCCATAGTGTAGATGAACCACAGTTTCTTTAGCCAGTCCTCTGTTCTCGGGCATTTAGGTTGTTTCCAGATTCTAGCTATAGTGAATAGCGCAGAGATGAATAAAGAAGTACAGATAGTTTTTCTGCTATGTGTTTTTCGGTCTCTCGGGTATATTCCCAGGAGTGCTATTGCTGGATCAAATGGGAGCTCAATATCTAGTTTTCGGAGGAATGCCCATATTGTTTTCCAAAAGGGCTGGACCAGTCGGCACTCCCACCAACAGTGGATGAGAGTCCCTTTTTCCCCACATCCACGCCAGCACTGGTTGTTCTTGCTGTTTTAGATGTGTGCCAGTCTCTGTGGTGTGAGATGGTACCTCATTGTTGTTTTGATTTGCATCTCCCTGATGATTAAAGATGAAGAGCACTTTTTCATATGCCTTTTGGCCATTCGAATTTCTTCTTTTTGGAAGCTTATGTTCATTTCTTCTCCCCATTTTTTGATGGGGTTGGCTGCTTTTTTCTTGTGAAGAGCTACCAGTGCCTGATATATCCTGGATATTAACCCCTTGTCAGATGGGTATTGGGTGAATAGCCTTTCCCACTCTGGATTGTCTTTGTATCTTGGTCACCGTTTCTTTTGAGGTGCAGAAGCTTTTCAATTTGATATAATCCCATTTGTTTATCTTTGCTTCCATTTGCTTGGTCAGTGGTGTGTCGTCTTTAAAGATACTTTTTAGTTTCGATGTCGTAGAGCGTTTCTCCTATGTTTTCTTTGATGTACCTTATAGATTCATGTCTAATGTTGAGATCTATAATCCATTTTGATCTGACTTTTGAGTGCACTTTCTTTTAATTTGACACTAAGTCAAGTTTTAAAAACACAAAATTTAAAGATACTGGATCCCAGCTGTTTCTAGCTTAAAAGTTCAAACTCATTTCTTCTAGCATTGAATCTTTACTTACATGCGTGTATATTTTTATATGTATTTTTTTCATCCTGTGATCAGGGTATTCACAGCTTTTGTCAGGATAACTTCAAAATAAATTTTCTACTTTATACATTATAGAGATGTAAATAAAAGTTTTGCAATCGTTATGGTTAAATCTGAAAATTAGTCATTAGGAGAAAGTCGTCTGTTGTTTTACTTTAAACTTCAAAAGACATGCTTATCTCTCAGTGCTAGAGACATAGCTCTGAGAGATAAGCAAATGCTTTGTGTAGGAGTACTGATTCAATTCCTGATACCATATGGTCCTTTCATATAAGTACTGAGCGCTAACCTATTGCACCACTGGAGCTCCACCATATGGTCCTTTCAGCACTGCAGGGAACTACTACTGAGCATAGAATTGGAAGTAATCCCTGAGCATTCCTAGCATGGTCCCCAAACTGAAAAAAAAGTTCATAAAATGTTCTGTAAATAAAACATTTGAAACACATTTGAAGCTATAGAGAAGAATATAATAAATAGTATATAAATAATTTTGCTACAGTTTAGATTTTATTTTTAAAACAAAATATTACATATATGTTTGAATTATCTTCTGAAATATGTTTCTGTGTAACCCCATTTATTTTATCTTCAAAGGCACCCACTGTATTAGACTGGGCCTAGAATATTTCCATGAATATTTTTTAAATGCCCATAAGTAATATGATTATACACACACACACATATAATTTTAGCATATTTTAACTTTTGTTTTGGGCCACATCTCACAGTTCTCAGGTTTTACTCTTGGCTCTGCACTCAAAATTACTCCTGTGTATATACAAATATAAATACTATACGTACATGTATATAAAAATATATATGCATATATATCTTTATATGCTTTGCATTTTCTTTCCTCAACACTTTCTGAGATTTAGTTATCTTGGATTATTATTATTATTATTATTTTGCTTTTTGGGTCACACCCGGCAATGCTCAGGGGTTTCTCCTGGCTCTGCACTCAGGAATTACTTCTGGCGGTGCTTGGGGGACCATATGGGATGTCGGCGATCAAACCCGGGCTGGCATGGGCCAGCCGTGTGCAAAGCAAACGCCCTACCCACTGGGCTATCGCTCCGGCCCGGGTTATTTGTTTTATCCATTAATTTTTATTGCTGAATGTAGTCTTCCATTATATATGTGCTTGGTGGTTATTTATATATTCTTTTGTTGGGAAACTTTTAGCTGTTTACAATTTTTGTTATAGAAAGCAATCCTAAGCAGCTCACCTGTGGGAATTGGGGCTTGGAGCCCCATCAGTGGTGTTCAGGGGCTCTGCTTGGGAGGTCAGTTTGGCAGTGCTGAGGGGACCAGTGGTGCCTGGGATTGGTTTTAGGCCTCCTGCTGTACCTTTGAACTTTTCTCAAGATCCCAAACATTTTATAGACAACTTGAAAAAAATGTGTATTTCAAAGTAAGCAGTACAAGTTCTACCTATGTCCTTAACATTAAATTTGCAATTAGCACATGCCTGGCATACATAAGGCCCAGGGTTAAATTTCTTTTTAAAAAAATATTTTATTATACCACTGTTAGATATACAATTACAAGATGTTCATGTTTGAATTTTGGTTCTGCAGTGTTCCAACATCCATCCCTCCACCACTGCCCATCTCCCATCACCAATGTCCCCACCTCCCTCCCCTTTCCCCAGCCTGCCTCCATGGCAGGTTCTTTATCTCCTTTCTCTCTCTCTCTCTCTCTCTCTCTTCTCTCTCTCTCCTTCTCGCTTCTCTTTCTTACTTATTGTAGATTGTAATATATTCTAGAACATGATTGGTTCCACTAGTTTGATGTACTGGGTCCGGACCACAAAAATGGCGGCTATTATGGTGAGCGAGTCTCATCCGGCTGCTTCCAAGGCCCTACAGTGGTGATGGGCCCATTCCCAAAACCCATTTTGCCTCCTGGGAGCCTCATGGTCAACTGAGCTAGGGGAGAAGCGGCATGGCAGCTCTCCCCTATGAGTCTGAGTCTCTAGATCTTGGCCGAGAGCCCTGAGGCAGTTTGTGGGCTGGGCCACCAGTCCTCTGGGACAGGTCAGAGAGGGGAATGGGGACCCCAGCTCCATCTTCAGGAACACCCAGTGACTTCCACCTCTGAGAGCCACCTACCTGGGCTCAAACTTCGGCTGCTCTGATCTGGTTTTGAGATCACCATCTCTCTTGCGTGGGTTCTGATGAGCTATGGGGTTTGGACCGTGAATATGGTGGCTATTATGGTAAGTGAGTCTCATCCAGCTGCTTCCGAGGCCCTACAGAGGTGATGGGCCAACTCCCAAAACCCATCTTGCCTCCTGGGAGCCTCATGGTCAGCTGAACTAAAGGAGAGCCAGATGGCAGCTCTCTCCTGTGCGTCTGAGTCTTTCATCTTTCTCTCTATCTCTATTTCTGTGTCTATTTCTCTCTCTTCTCCTACACCTTGTGACTTGCCGTATAGTTTATGATACAATGATCTATGTGTATATTCAGTAGTGATTTCTAATGTGACATTATAGTTCCTCATTCCCCATCAACCTCCCCAGTTTGTTACAACTACAATGATCATTGTGTACAGATGAAAGATCCTGGGAAGGACCTGGTCCTAGCCTACTTTGTTATCTAAGCCTCTTGCGGGGCTGCACACTGTCACAACTGTGCGTCTGGTCTGCTCCTTGTTTGGTTCATCTGGTTGCAGAGGCTGCAAGCCCGTAGCCACGCCCACCAGCATGGAGAGGGAAGAGCCCAAATCCCTGCTCCAATTCTGGCCAGTGTGGCTTCCCGCCACGTGACTGCTTTTACCCTAGGAGGGTAGTCTCGGCCAGGGACTAGCTAATTCTTCAGAGACTCCATGGGGCTGCTCCACGTGGGCCGGGCAGTGCAGCTGTGCATCTGGTCTGTCCCTTTTTCAGTTCATCTCTCTTGTTACTGTTTTTGACATACCGAATACACCACGGGTAACTTGCCAGGCTCTGCCATGGCTCTGGTTTCATCCTACAGGGCCCAGTCTTTTCCTATGTCAGACCATCCACCATCCAGGGCCCACAGGGGTGTAGACAAGCCTATCTCCTGTCTGCCACCTGCCAATGCAGCCGGGCACTGCAGCCACACCTGCAACACCTCGAGGGGCAGGTGGCCCCCAGGGTTCAATTTCTAGCATCACATGACTTTCTGAGCATGGCTGTGTTAGCCTGGTGGCTCCCAGCACCAGCAGGGACCCCCAGTTTGTAATTATATTATATTTTTTAAATTGTTGATATGCTAAATTTCTCTCTCTGCCTAATTAACAAATCTAACACATCACTTAGTGAGATGTGTTAGAATTTTTTGTGGTGAAGTTTCTACTTTGAATTTTCTTAAATTTTCACTTTTTAACTCTTGAGATCTGGTATTAGGTACATGGGAATTAAAATATGAGTTCTGAAGAATCATTACTTTATAATATTATTCTATTGTTATCTGTGATAACAATACAGATAACAATAGAATATGTGTGTTTTCCTGAGAATATAACCCACGTCTATACATAAGGCGTGTTTGTGTCTGTGTGTGTGCGTGCGCACAAGCTACTACAGAGCCACCAGCTTTTTTACTTTAAAGTTTATTTTGTCTTGTGAGATATATACGTATATATCATATCTTTCACACACACCATATATATATATTTATCAACTTCCTTTGTTTATAACATAGTACCTTTCCATCCTTCAGTTTTAGATCTTTTTCAGTCCTTATATATTTTAGGTATCTATCTTTGTAAACAACACCAATTAAATAGTGCCAACATTATGTTTTGTTTAATTTGTTTTTTTTTTTGGGAGGGACATACCAGCTGTAATCAGGGCTTAATCTTGGCTCTGTGACCAGAAATCACTTGGGGGATCACATGTGGCCAGGATCGTACTCAGCACATGTGGGGACCCAGGACTCTGAACTCATGACTGTACATTTAGAAAGCAGGGGGCTCAGGTCACTGCGCTGTTCCTTTAGGTCCTCTCAGAGCAATTGAGCACCTTTTCTCCCAGGTGTGTAGGTGTGTGTAGTGCTCAGGGGGCTGCTACTTCTGTCTCTGTGCTCCTGGCAGTGCTCAGGGACCATATTTGGTGATAGGATTCTCAAACCAAGGTTTCTGCTGCCACAGCTAGTGCCTGAACTCCTGGGGCTTGGAGCTCCAGCACTCCAAGCTCGAGCAAGTGCTCCCGTGCTCCAGTGCTTCGGCTCCTCACCCCCAACCCGGCCGCCACCAGGGTATGGTGTATCCTTGCTGTGTGAAGGGCTTGACCAGATAAACTGTTCATATTTTTTAGATAAGCTGTTCTTAAGCCATTATTTTTTTCATTATTTTTTTAAATTTTATTATACCGTTGTGAGATATACAATTACAAGATTCTCATGTTTGGGTTTCAATTATACAGTGTTTCAGCACACATCCCTCCACCCGTGCCCCCTTCCCATCACCAATGTCCCCCTTCCTCCTCCCCAATTCTGCCTTCATTGGCAGGCTCTTTATCTCTTTTCTCTCCCTTCTCTCTCTCTCTCTCTCTTTCTTTTCTCTCCCTCTCCCTCTCCCTCTCTCGCTCCATCTCGCTTCCCTCTCTTACACATTGTGGATTACGATACATACATCTAGAGGTTATCATGTGTACCTTTTTGCTGTATTCAATATTTAGCTCTTGGATAGCACCATCATTATCAACGATTACCAGCACACTGTTCTCTTCTCTGTCTTACCCAGCCTCTGACGCCCACCAGTTTGTGGTATACTAGCTTTTGAGACATCGATGCGAACACTTTGCAGCCCACGCGCTACTGGAATCGGGCTGGGTCGGGTGTGGGGTCCAGACCTTGAGGATGGCTGTGGTTGTGTTAACTGGCCATTATTTCTGATGTAGGCATACTTTGAGATCTCTTATTCTCCCATTTTTAAGTGTCTCACTTTTTCTTTCTCAGGAAGTTCAATGAAATGACCTGATTTTTGAGTCCAGACCCAGTCTGGGACTTGGTGAGGTTTTGCTTTCTGCTCTGCCCCAGCGCTCTGCCTCTTCTCCCTCTCGGGCCTTCTTGCTGAGGAGGACCTGCGATGTGGAGAATGGAGTTTTCAAAGGATACGATTGG
Organism: Cryptotis parvus; assembly: GCA_021461705.1. Taxonomy (NCBI): domain Eukaryota; kingdom Metazoa; phylum Chordata; class Mammalia; order Eulipotyphla; family Soricidae; genus Cryptotis; species Cryptotis parvus. The sequence goes on along the minus strand of JAJIBD010006401.1, from coordinate 3,815 downwards.
ATTTCGACATCCTGAGGACCCCAGAATCACCAGACACTCTGGACCTCGCTAGCTGGCTGTCTTGCAGGGAGGCGCTGCTGCTTGCAACCCTGAAACAAACATGAGGTTCTCAGGTTCTCCCACTTCTGGGCAAAAACCAAAGAGGAGCCCACGGTCAGACTCCCTTAATTGGCCTGGTCCCCTGTCCCCAGAGCGTGGGGCTGCCGCAGCCCAGATGGGACAGAGACCCCTGGGTGCATGTGCTCTGCTGCCCCAGGAGGTGGGGGATCCTGTGGTGCATCATTTTCCTCACGGGATGGGGTCACCGCTGATGGCCTCTGAGGGCTGTTGGGTGCATATTCTGGGGAAGAGAGGCTGAAGGGATGGTGAGGAGGTCAGTGTCCATGGATCTGCAGTGGGTGAGGCTAACACGCTCCTCTCACCCTGCTGCTGTTGCTGGTGGGGTTGCTGTGATGTTGCGCTAGAGGCTCACAAGTGCTCTCTTCAGGTGCTCCTCAGCTCTGGTGTTGGTTACAGGTTGCAGCTGCCACTGTGGAACTGACAGGTGAGTCACACTTCCTTGCTAGGTGGTGCTTGCACACCTAGAAATCACTTGCAGCACCGGGAAGACAGTAAAACCACCAGGGTCATGCCTGGGTGCCTGTGTACCCAGTGTCTCAGCGCATAGTCTCATGAGTGTAAGACAGCCACCCCCACCCCTTGCTCTGGGGCCATATTGCAGGTCCCAAATATTCCAGGGAATTCACAGTTGTGCAGATGGAGGGCCATGGCATGCGACTAGGGGTCAAATGGTAGGATGGGGGGCCATGGGAAGGAAATGAGTTCGGAGGGGTCATGAGTTCGGAAAAGGTCAAGGCCTGCTGAAGACCACTGAGGTCCTCTGACCGTGAGCTGCTCCACGTGTGCTTCGGCTTTGATCATCTTGAGCTTCCGTGTGTCCCAGTGACCCCTGACTCACAAAACTCTTATGTAATGACACCACCAGTAGCGGCAGAGACCTGGGCATGGCCTGGACGAGACTGAGTCCTGGCGCACTGGTTCCTGACACTGTCTGGCTGCTTTCCATTAATGTAGGCATTTCCTTTCAATCTGATGGTTGTTTTTAAGAAAGCATCTTTTCATGCCTCCAGCTCACTAGGAATGACTAGAAATGGTAACCGCACACATCTTTCTTTTGCTCCTGATATCAGGAGAAAGAATTTAGTCATTTATTATAATCTTGGTTGTCTGTAATTGTTGATTTTTTATGGTTACTGTCAATCAACATGAAGATATTCTCTTTATTCTTTACTTTTTATCACTTGTCTTCCTGTTGATCATAGATTTGCTCGAGCGGGCACCAGTAGCATCTCCATATGTCCTGTTACATGCTAGTGTAGCCCAAGGGCATCTGCTCATGACAGAAACATAAAGAGATTCAAACCATTCAATCAAGTCATGGGAATGAGATCTATAATTGTTACTGGTATTTGGTATATCAAACACAACACGGGTAGCTTGCCAGGCTTTGCCGTGCGGTGGGATAGTTTTGTAGTCACATATAATCTCGAGTGTTTAATAATGAGCCACACGGCTGCAAAGCAGCTGCATGAGCTGGGCTGTGATTGGCTCTTCTGCTGGGTGGAGCTCTGACAAGAGCTCTTTATTCCTAAGTTTTTTAAATTTGGTTTGGCTCAGTTTTGTTTTTGGGACCATACCCAGTGGTACTCAGGGCTTTCTCCTGGTTCTGTACTCAGGAATTACTTCTGATGAGCTTGGGGACCATATGGGATGCTAAGGATCAAACCTGGGTTGGCTGCATGCAAGGCAAACGTCTTGCTTGCTATACTATCTCTCCAGCCCCCAAAACTTTTACTAATAAAAAATTTATACATACCTACACACTTGGAAAAGTACTCAGTTACTCTGAGAGGGTCTTAAAGAATAGTGTAGTGACCTGAGCCTCTGCTTTCTAAGTGTACAGTCATGAGTTCAGAGTCCTGGGGTCCCACATGTGTTGCTCTACTCTCTGATCCCTGTGCCCACGCTGGAAAGTCTATTTCCAGCACAAGCGCCACTAAAAAGAATGTGATTCTTTTTTTTTTAATTTTTATTTTTACAATTACAAAGATATACAATTAAAAAGTTCATATTTGGGTTTTTGGTCATACAGTGTTCCAGCACCCATCCCTCCACCAGTGCCCATCTCCCACCACCAACATCCCGGTTCCCTCCCCTTCCCCAGCCCTCCTCCATGGCAGGTTCTTTATTTCTTTCCCTTTCTCTCTCTTTCTCTTTTCCTTCCCTTCCAGACTCTGAATTACAGAACATACATTAAAGGGTTGTCATGTGTATCTTTTTTGCCTCTATTTAATGCTCAGTTCTAGGTTGGCATTAGTACCCTTGACAGTGGTTAGCACACTGTTCCATTTTCTGTCTTACCTAGCCTCTGACTCCCACATGTTTGTGATAATTTCCACCTTTGACAAGACCTCCTGATATATGTTTCACTTGACCTTGGATATTGGTATCATAATATGTACATATATATTTATGTTATGCAAATAAATGCAGTCATTCTGTATCTGTCTCTCTCCTTCTGGCTAATTTCGCTCAACATAATCTTCTCCATGCCCATCCATTTACAGGCAAATTTTATAGCTTCATTTTCCTTAACAGCTGCATAGTATTCAATTGTGTACATGTACCAAAGCTTCTTTATCCAGTCATCGATTCTCGGGCACTCTGGTTGCTTCCAGATTCTGGCTATTGTGAATAATGCTTCTATGAACATAAAAGTAGGGATGGTATTTCCGCTGCGTATTTTTGATTTCCCAGAGTAGATTCCCAGGAGTGGTATGGCTGGGTCAAATGGGAGTTCAATTTCTAGTCTTTGGAGGGAATGTCCATATTGTTTTTCAGAAAGGCTGTACCAGCCGGCATTTCCACCAACAATGGATGAGTGTCCCCTTTTTCCCCACATCCACGCCAGCACTTGTTGTTCTTGCTCTTTTGAATATTTGCCAGTCTCTGTGGTGTAAAGTGGTATCTCATTGTTGTTTTGATTTGCATCTCTCTGATGATTAGTGATGATGAGCATTTTTTCATATGTTTTTGGCCATTCGAATTTCTTCCTTGCTGAAGTTTCTGTTCATTTCTTCTCCCCACTTTTTAATGGGGTTGTTTGTTTTCTTCTTGTAAAGTTCTACCAGTGCCTGATATATCCTGGATATTAACCCCTTATCAGATGGGTATTGGGTGAATATTCTTTCCCATTCTGTGGACTGCTTTTGTATCTTAGTCACTGTTTCTTTTGAGGTGCAGAAGCTTTTTAGTTTCATGTAGTCCCATATGTTTATCTTTTCTTCTAGTTGCTTTGTTAGTGATGTTTCACCTTTGAAGATGCCTTTAGCTTCAATGTGGTGGAGGGTTTTCCCTATATTTTCTTCAATGTACTTTATGGATTCAGGTCTGGTATTGAGATCTTTAATCCATTTTGATCTGATTTTTGTGCATGGCGTTAGACACAGGTCCAAATTCATTTTTTTACATGTTGCTGCCCAGTTTTCCCAACACCACTTATTGAAGAGGCTTTCCCTTACTCCATTTTAGACTCGTTGCACCTTTATCGAAGATTAAATGATCATGTGTTTGAGGTTGGGTGTCAGGATACTCAATTCTTTTCCATAGGTCCACAGGTCTGTTTTTATTCCAATATCATGCTGTTTTAATTACTACTGCCTTGTAGTACAGTTTGAAGTTGGGAAAGGTGATGCCTCCCATCTTCTTTTTTCCCAAGGATTGCTTTAGCTATCCTTGGGGGGTTTATTGTCCCA
>JAJIBD010006400.1:42500-63033 GCA_021461705.1 Cryptotis parvus | reverse complement strand
TGAGGCTCTGCCGTAACTCTGGGTTCACCCCAGGGGACCCAGTCGTTTTTCCTCTGTCAGACCATCAACCATCCATGTCCCATGGAGCAAGCCCTGGGTGTAGAGAAGCCTGTCTCCTGTTTACCACTGCAGATGCAGCCAGGACCGCAATACCTCAGGGGCAGGGAATACAGCAATAAATGTTAGGATGCTTTAATGATGATTGTAGCTCTGGAATGAGCATATCCTGAATAATACAGTTTTCATATCAAAAATTTGACAATCATCTTCTCTCAAAACTGATGCTGCAATTTTTATCTCTGCTTCATATTTTATTTGCCATGGAAGTGTTTCCTTTATGCATATTGAATACTCAGTAAAATTAATATATTTATGAAATTTTTAAATGTTGATACATTATATTTCTAAGTTTTAGTTTTTGTTGTGATCTTTGAAATGGGTTTCCTTCTTGGGTGACTTTTTCATAACCTTTTTTATAGTCATTCCCACATTCCAGGTAATTGATTATGAACAATTTCTCAAGTGATTAAAATATAAGAGCTTCTTCATTTTTAGATTCTCTGCTTTCCCTCAGATGTACTGAAGATCTTCCCTTTGGAGTACTTGCTTGAAATAAATGGGGAGCATGTGTGTGTGTGTGTGTGTGTGTGTGTGTGGCGACTTTGCCCAATGATTAATTATATGTAATGTTTAAGAATCACTACATTAGAATATATAAGTAGCCTAAACTTTTAAGGAAGTGAGATGTTTAGTCTTTTAGACAATATCAGATCCCAAATATGGGTAATCCATACCTAGCCTTCTCCTAAATGTCCTAAATGTTTACTCCAGTACTTTTTAATAACTAAATATCTTAACATTAAATGGTTATGCACAGAATCACTATCACACTCTTGTCATTAAGTCCCTTTCTATATCAAATGCATCATCATGAAAGCATTAGCATAATGAAAGGCTTAGAAATCTTGGCAGATTGCAGTGGATGTTACTAAGGAGGCCCTTTAAAGCTATTTTCAAGGATAAAGTAGAAGTCTTGGCACTTAATTGACAAATGATACATCACCACCATCGCCCTCAGCCATCTATCACCTGGATTTCATTTAACTTCCTCTTTTTTCTACTTGGATCTTTTGTTTTTAACTTGATTTTTTATTTGGGGTTATGATGTACAATAATACAGTTTCCCACATTCAATGTTTAAGTCACCCTCAGAATGTCTACACCCTTGAGCCCATGTCTCAGGTCCCTCCCACTAACCACCTGGAACCCCATTGACAAGCCCAGTACTGTATTTTTCTCTGTCCTTTTGACTGACTTCATGAATCATATACCTTATAGCTTCATCCAGGTAGCAGTGAGTCATGTGACAATCTTTCCTTATAGTTGAGTATTCTATTACTATTAGACCTTAGTTCTATCCACTCATCTACTTTTGGGTACTTAGGTTTTTCCTAAATCCTGACTACTATGAACAGTGCTGTAGTGAGCACAGAAGTGCCAATAGCTATTCAAAATATAGCTTCTGGGCTCTGTGGGTAAATGTGAAGAAGTGGAATGACTGTGTCCTCTGAAAGCTTAATTCCTAAGTGTTTGAGAAGTCCTCATGCTGTTTCCATAGTGTCTGGACTCAGGGCTTTTACAACAGTGGGTGAGCATACCATTTCCAAACTGCCCACCAATACTGCATGTGTTTTTACAGCCAGAGGAAGGGATGCCTAATAAGTTTATTAAAAGGAGAGAATGTGGAAGTGTGATATATTGGGATATCCATATAGCTTCTTCCTTATTATGAAGGCCAGTAATATCTTTATTAAAAGTCTTAAATGTTGGTACAAAACTAGAAGAAATGAATCTAAACTTAAGTGGTTCTTTTAACTTTCATTTTATTTGTTTTAATTTATACCAGATTTGATTTAAAGGTCTTTTTTTTCTAATTTAAGTATCTTAGGTTTAACAGGTTATTTTATTTTGGAGTTGGGCTTTTGGCCTGAACCTGGCTATGCTCATAAATTACCCTAGCTCTCTACCAGGGGTACTCAAGGGATGCTTCAGGAGCAATTGGTACTCAAGGGATGATCTAGTGGTACTCGGGAAGCAACTGATACCAGGGATGGAACCTAGGTCTTCTGAATTTAAGCAGAGATTGATTTAATTGCACTATCATTATATTATGTAAAATATGTTTATGGACATCTCTTTAAATTTAACATAAACTAGATCTTCAGTCTTACTATATGATGAATATATGGAGGATATGTGTATTACATATGTCGTATAAAGATGGAGACATGAGGTAATGATTTATGGATCAAGCAAGATCATATGGACCTAATGATACACTTGATCACAATATTTTGACATATTTCATGTTTAAAGTTATAACAGAGGAAAGTGATTACTGAATGCATATTTTGTTGTTTACTGTGAAAAAGATCCAAAATATCTTGTTTCATCTAGACTATTCTAAAAGTATATTTTGCCACTGCTTGTGTTCTTTTTCTTATATCACTTAATGGCCACATTTTTCTGCAGAATTTTACTTTCTGAGCAGTTTCAGCAATTTTCCACCTCTGTGTATTCCTCATTTATCAGTTTTCTCTGTTATCTTCCCTTTATTCTGTCTACTGTCCTACCAGTGACACTTCTGTGTACTATTGTTTTATAAATTTCTATTCTATCCTATTTATTTGTTGATGCTCAACCCTAAACGTTGACTCTTCCACATTGTGTATAAGTACCTTCAATCAAGAAAATTAATCCAAATCTAGTGCTATCTGAACTGTTGAGAGAAAATCATCTATTTGGGTTGCTGTGAACATAAGCAAAGTTATTTTTTGAGGTGTCAACTATGTCTCAGAACTTCTATAGGAGCAGGGATACAACTAGGAAATAAAGATTTATGAAGATTACACAGAAGACTGGGACTAGTTAGATAAAGTCAGATCCGAGGACTTATGCCAAAATGAGGATCTTTTTTATGAACATTGTCAATCATCCATAGCAGAACACATCGCTTGCTTGGGAAGGGGCTAGAGATACAGGAAAGATTTGAAAAAGCCTGGGTCGATAAAGTAGCATGGAGGCCAGGCATGCCGACATCCTACAGAGAGGTTGTACATGCATGGCAAAAAGCACATCCAAAAGGCATTCAAATGAAAATAAAATGGGGTAAATCTAGTGCAATTTGACTGTACAAGAAAAGTTCAAAGACATTGAAAATGAAAGTTGTCTTGCTTCAGAGACACACCACACCTTTGTCCCAGCTATTGCTGTATGATTGCTTCTAGGTGATTGTCACTAACAGTAGCATTTAGCAAAACAATGGGGTCCCCATTTTTGATGATATATTTAGCAGTTCATGAGAATTTTTTAATCACCGTGACAAAACAGTTAGTCCTCTTGAGCACAACACAATTTAGTTCTGACCTTAACTAATGATCTTTGGAAGATAGCTCCCCGACAGCCAGGGCTATTGGGGAGGTGTCACAGAAACAAGATCTACACAGTGACTGATATTCATTATCTAGATGTTCTTCAATACATTCAACAAGTGAGTGCTCAGAATTCTTCATGTAACCTCCTGGTACATGAACCACAGCAGAGCCTGGCAAGCTACCTGTGGTGTATTCAACATGCCAAAACAGTAACAATAATGGGCTCATTCCCAATGAATGGAGATGTTACTGGCACCCACTCAAGCAAATCGATGAACACCGGGAAGACAAGTGAAACAAGAGATACAAGACTTTAGAGTGACAATACTGCGACAGATGTGCGGCCACTGTGTTTGAGATTGTCACCCTGATTGGCATTTATGGCTGCCCAAGTAATTTATGAAAATCCTAGTCTAGCTTCTGCTCACCTTGTACCCTCATGTTTTTCACATCGAGGAATCCTGCAATATCGTGGAGAGCTCTGGAATTTCAAAATCAAAATCATGTTTTCATTCGATTCTTGCATTTTCATGGAGGTGGTATGTATCCAGTGATTAGAGTTAAACAAAGTCTGCGGAATATTTGCTTAGATCCATCTGTCCGAAACCACTCTTGAGTTTTAGAGGTTACGTATTATAAACTATGTTTTTGTGAATGACTTTATATCTAAGTGTGTCAAATGTGCTATAATCAGGGTTGAATAGAGTTATAATTAACAAATTGTGATATATTATTTTCTTAGGAAATCCACTTGCATACTATTTTTTTCATTCTCATAGTTAATTACATTTATTTCTTGCAAGAGTATTTGACCTGGTGTGATCTTTAATTTACTAACTTGTCGGATCTAAACGGGTTCTCTTTTTACATTTTACTTTGCTTTACCTTCAACTCTGTCTTTGACATAATCATTACAGAAATGTATATGGCCACAAATTGCAGATTATATGACAGTAAGATAATATGATCATATCTGAGTAAAGACCATCATAATTTTCAATCTATTATTTTATAATTTTCCTGAGAATCCATTCAAAAAAGGATACTTTATATATTAATATCCAAGCTATACAAGTTTTATTTATTTTTATATGAAATAAACTAATGTAATTTTTTAATTTAAAGGTTTGTTAAATTAAAGATTTAATTTTATTAAACCTTTAATTTAAAGGTTTGTTATCAGAAGCAAAAAATGGGTTAGACTATTTGATATGTCCAGTAATGAATATTAATTGTTCAATAATACTAATACTTTGTATTAGTATTCTTGTCTAAGGTGATAATGTGTCTATAAAAAATACAGTCCTATGGTCTGATTTCCAGAACAAAGTAGACATAGTTCAAGAAGTAAAAAAAAAAACCTAATTTTTTTATATTTTCCTAGAGTTATTTATGTGTTTTATTCATGAAAAGGAAGAACACTTTTTTATTCTTTTACCTAAATAAGGAAAAATGGTTTAAATATAGCAAGACATTTTCTTACTCACTGTCTGTCTGTCTTCCCGTTCATCATTGATTTGCTTGAGCGGCCCCAGCAACTATCTCCATATGTCCTGTCTCATGCTAGTAGAGCCCAAGGGCACCTGCTTGCTCCAGGAACATAAAGAGCCTCAAACCATTCCGGAATGAGGTCTATAATTGTTACTGGTATTTGGCAAATCATATACAACACGGGTAGCTTGCCAGGCTCTGCCGTGCAGGTAGCATACTATTGTAGTCATCTCTAAGTCCAGCATTTATTGATGAACAACTTGGCCCACAAGCGGCCATGCGAGCCGGGCTGTTACTCATTTACATTTATTATATTTCACTATCATTATCATCCCGTTGATCATCTATTTGCTAGAGCGGGCACCAGTAATATCTCCATATGTCCTGTCTCATTCTAGTAGAACCCAAAAGCATTAGCTTGCTCCAGGAACATAAAGAGCCTCAAGCCATTATATTAGGTCATGGGAATGACCTATTATAAATGTTACTGGTATTTGGCATATCAAATATGACACGAGCAGCTTGCCAGGCTTGTCGTGCGGGTGGCATACTCTTGTAGTCACATCTAAATAAAGCAATTATTGATGAACCGTGACGGCTGCTCATGAGGTGCCCAGGAGGCATGGCAGGTTTTAGCCCTGGCCTGCCACCCCTGCAGAGCCTCACAAAAAGCCAGACAACCCTCCCAGACTCCATGGCGGCTGCCGCTTTTCCACATTTGGTCTTCTTTCTCTTCACAGCTCCACCAGCAGACCAGACTATCACAGCCTGGATCATTGACACCCACCCTGAAGCAGTTTTTTTTCAATCCAGCCCAGGTATGCTGAACCAGAGACTCTCAGACATGGGGCAGAGCTGCTACTTGCTCTCCCTGTGCCCAGCCACTCATGAGGTACCGGCGGCATGTGGGTTCTAGCCCTGGCTTACTACCCCAGCAGGCCTCACAACAAGCCAGATGACCCCCGACTCCACGGGGCTGCCGTTTTCCACATCTGGACTTCTTTCTCATCCCAACTCTACCCAGCAGACGAGACTATTATATTTAACACTAGAAAATATTATATGGTATATAATATGAAAAAGGTGATATATTTTAATGCTTCCTGAAATTATCTTAATTTTGCAAAGAAAATCCAGAATTAGGACCAGATTTAAAGATTTCATTCGACTTTTAAATATTGCCTTGTAATTTAAGGTGAGTTTAACTGGTAGCATTATCTGAAAGTCTTCCAACTTGATTGATGGGAACATTAAAGAAGTCTTTCATCTTGAACTTCAAATAGAATTGTACATGGAAAAGAAGGTAGGGCATGGGGCCATCCCTAGGAAATCAGAAATCTTTGTGCTGTGAGATCTTCACTTCACAAGTGATTTAATAAAATCTGCAATACAGCTCCCCTAAGATTTGTATAATTATGTAATCTGGGTAAGGGATTTCTCTTCAGGCATGTGATGTTAGACTTAAACATTTGGTTTTGAGCACAATATTCTCACATGGCCTTACCTCGGGGAGTTTTTATCTCCCACCTCGGGGCCTTCATTAATCCAGTCAGGGGAAGGTAGTGAGGAATGAGTAATGAACACAGTCTTTGGGTAATTTGTATCTGCTCTGCCTCTTCTCTTCCCTATGTGTTGGTTGTTCTATTGATTTACTGGGAAATGGTGGTTCTGGATGACATTCATATTCAATGGATCAAGGTTTTTTGTTTTTAATTAAGACATTGTGATTTAAAATGTTGTTCATAGTAGAACATAATAGGCACATAGCGTTCCAACTCCAATCTCCCCACCTGAGTGACCTTCCTCCTACCCCCACAGCACTTTTAAGTTTAGTTATTGTCGTTTCTATCTCTTGTTTCAATGTTGGCTAATATACTTCCCTACCACCCGAGGAAAGGGCACTTGGCCTCTGCCCCTGTAATTGTCCGTCTGTCTCTTCTTGCTCACTTCCTGGATTTCTTTTTCTTCCTTGCACTTCTCATTTCTATAATCCAGGAGCCAGGGTAATCTAGGTATCTCCCCTTCTATACCCTGAATTCTGCCCTTTCATCCTATGTACTGCAAATAAGTGACCTAGTCATGTGTGTCCTTCTCTTCTGTCTTATTCACTTACCCTGATGTCCTCAAGTTCTATTTAAGTTGCAGCAACGGTGCATGATTTCATCCTTCCTTGTAGCTGTGCTGTCATTGTATTTTGTGTGTGTATGTGTGTGTGTGTGTGTATCTCCTCAATTTCCATTTATTGGTTGTTGGAAACTGTTTTTGTTTTCTTCTCATATCTTTGCTTCTTTACTAAGTGCTACAATGTGGCAGTGTGCAGAAGTCATTTTGGATGAAAGTTTTGTGCTATGGGCATAGGTACAGAAAAGTGAATGTGCCCCAATTCTGATGAGGGATCAATAGGTGAGAGAGAACATTGCTTGCTATTCTGCTATGGCCATGGATATCTCTAATCTCAAGTTAAAATGTGCTAGATAATCACGATCACGATCACGATCTTCCCGTTAATCATCTATTTGCTAGAGCGGGCACCAGTAATATCTCAATATGTCCTGTCACATGCTGTAGAGGCCAAGGGCATCAGCTTGGGACAGGAACATAAAAAGCCTTCAAACCATTATATTAGGTCATGAGAATGATCTAATATAATTGTTACTGGCATTTGGCATATCAAATACAACTCGAGCAGCTTGCTAGGCTTGCCGTGCAGGGAGGGCATACTCTATAAACACCTCCAAATAAAGCCTTTATTGATGAACCGCGTGGTCGCTGCGGCTGCGTGAGCCGGGCTGTGATGGGCTGGTCGGCTGGGTGGAGTTCTGATGAGAGGGAAGTCCAATGTGGAAAATGGCGGCGCCCATGGAGTGGGTGGGGGGGCTGCCTGCTTGTTGTGAGGTTCTGCGGGGTGGTGGGCCAAGGCTGGAACCCACCATGCCTCCCGACTGCCTCATGAGCGGCTGGGCACAGGAGAGCAAGGAACCGCTCTGCCCCATGTCTGCAGTCTCTGGACCAGCATACCTGGGCGGATTGAGAAAGAAACTGCTCCAGGGTTGGGTGTCGATGATCCGGGCTGTGATGGGCTGGTCGGCTGGGTGGAGTTCTGATGAGAGGGAAGTCCAATGTGGAAAATGGCGGCGCCCATGGAGTGGGTGGGGGGTCGCCTGGCTTGTTGTGAGGGTTCTGCCGGGGTGGTGGGCCAAGGCTGGCCACTTGGACTTCCTCTCATCAGAACTCCCAGCCGACCAGCCCATCACAGCCCGGATCATCGACACCCACCCTGGAGCAGTTTCTTTCCTCAATCCGCCCAGGTATGCTGGGTCCAGAGACTCTCAGACATGGGGCAGAAGCGGTTCCTTGCTCTCCCTGGCCCAGCCGTTCATGAGGCAGTCGGGAGGCATGGTGGGTTCCAGCCTTGGCCCACCACCCCGGCAGAACCCTCACAACAAGCCAGACGACCCCCCACCCACTCCATGGGGCGCCGCCATTTTCCACATTGGACTTCCTCTCATCAGAACTCCACCCAGCCGACCAGCCCATCACAGCCCGGATCATCGACACCCACCCTGGAGCAGTTTCTTCCTCAATCCGGCCCAGGTATGCTGGTCCGGAGACTGCAGACATGGGGGCAGAGCGGTTCCTTGCTCTCCCTGTGCCCAGCCATTCATGAGGCAGTCGGGAGGCATGGTGGGTTCCAGCCTTGGCCCACCACCCCGGCAGTGCTAGATAATAGACTCACAAAACTAAAACTGTTCTTCAGAAATTATTGAAAATGTTTAAAAATCAGACTAAGGTCTGGAGTCTAAAGTTTTGAACTGCTCTCCTGATAAAATTAACTTTTTCTTTGACTAGATTTTCAGTGTTTAAAACAAATCTGAAGGTTTGTCTGATGCATGGTGTCTACATTATGGTAAGGATTGTGGGATATCTCCTATTTGTAATCTAGCACACTTTATGACCAATAAAAGACAGCTTCTACTGATGTGTATATTGGCTATTCAAAGTAATGTATTATTAGAGCATCAGGTAAAAAATCACATAGCTCAGTTTATGCTATAGATTAGAAAAATCATGCCCATGTTTATTAAACAGCAGCTGTCCAGCAAGAACTGTCCTCTCATTTGTAGGAGTAAAGAGATTTAAAATGATTTTAGGTCCTAATAAGCCTAATTAAGCAAGATGCTACCACCAGAGAAGCGTGTCATATTGGGGAAATTAAATGATGTTTCAGAAGAGATTGTTTCATTTATAAGCAGAGGTGGAGAGGGAACAAGTGATAGCCATGGAGGGATATCGGATATATGCCGTACGAGCATGACTTAGGTCTGCTGGAAATGTGAAGTGTTGGCAATGTCATCTGATGTGATCTTTCAGTAGCTTCCCTTAACTTAGGAAAGATAAATGTCTATTGAAAGTATATTTTGTGCTTGTGCACACAATATAAAACCTTTTCTTGAAAATAAAATTAGTGCCTTTGCCTCAATTTTTCTTAAAATATTATTTCTTGGGCCAAGAACATGGTTCAAAAGACTGAAGAAACTTCCCCTGCTGAAGGCCAGGATCTGATCCACAGCATTGGCCCATTATGGTGTCCAGGGCATGTCCAGAAGCAACTGCTGAGTACAGAGCCATATCTGACCACAAAACAATATTTAATAAATACAGATTCATTTAAGCATTCATGTTATGGAATCAGTAACAGAAAGGCTTAGACAACTGATGTAGGTAGTCAGATGGGGGGGCTGCATGACAGTGGTCTGTCGCCATTAGGCTATCACATTTTGGACCCAGTAATGAAGACTCGACAGAATCAATTAATCAACCATAGACCCTGAGGAAGCTGGATCCACCTTCTTCTGCACAGCCCTTAGCCCCCACATCAACCTTTGATAGCCCAGCAGAAGATTTCAGAGCATTCCAGCCCAAAGGGACAAAAATCCCTTTGGAAATCATTAGGGCTTGCTTGCCCTCTGCCTCTGGATTAGCCCACATCTCCCCTCTTGAGATGTGTACTCTCTCCCTCACTTTCCCTACTCTTTCCCCATCCTAAAACCTCCATAATAAAATCTGTTTTACTTCACTGCTCATCAACTCCTGAAAAGTCTTTTTCTGTAAGGAAGACAAGAACCCTGAGAAACCCTGGGTAAGGCCTAGGACTGACTTTCCTTTCCTGCAAAAGAGCAATTCCTCGCCCCAGGCTGAGTCCGTAGCTCCCTGAGAATTCTCGGGTGGTGGGGATCAACTCCATTGCCGAGAGATGTCCTTTTTTCTTCTGATTAATTTCAGTAAGCCCACCACACTAGCCACCACGTTCGCTGTCCAGATGCTGGGAAACTGCCTCACGACCAGATTAACAGAGCAAAACCAGTTCGAGCCCTGGTCACGCCGGCAGCAGCGGCCTAGCGGTCCATTAAAATAGTGGAAACAGTAATGTCCTTTAATGCACTGCATTCCACGATGTGCAGGAAAGTTTGGCAGGAGGGAGAGATGAAGAGGAGAGAAATGAAACACAGAACCCGCTAAGTGTTGAGGTGTGGGAGGGGGAGGGAAGTGGGGACATTGGTGATGGGAGATGGGTTTGGGTGGAGGGATGGGTGTTGGAACACTGTACAACCAAAACTCTACATGAGCATCTTTCAATTGTATGTCCAAAATGGTGTAATAAAATTTGGGGGAAAAACAATAAAATAAAATAAAATGAAAAAAAAAATAATTTCAGTAAGCATGATAGTTTCCATGTTCACCCATTTATAGGCAAATTTTGTAACTTCATTTTTCATGATAGCTGCATGGCACTTTATTGTATAGATGTACCATAATTTCTAATGCATGAGACGAGAGGCTACTACAAGAGTATCCCACCCACACAGCAGAGCCTGGCAAGCTACCTTTGTTGTATTTGATATGGCAAATAGCAGTAACAATTATAGACTTCATTCCCATGACCTGAAGGAATGATTTGAGGCTCTTCATGTTCCTGGAGTGAGCAGATGTCCTTGGGATTCTCTAGCATGTGACAGCACGTATGGAGATGTTATTGGTGCCCACTTGAGCAAATCGATGAACAACAGGAAGACAAGTAATACAAGATAAGTGATAGAAGTGATTGCCTGCTTTACTCTACTAGCATGTAGATATATCAATTCTCAAGCTGTAAAGGAAGATATTTAGATCTATCATATATGTGTTGATGTATTCTTTTTTTGTATAAGAATCACTTGTTTTACTTGTCTACCCATTGTTCATTGATTCGCTCAAGCGGGCACCAGTAACATCTTCATCCATCCCTACCACATGCTAGTATAGCCCAAGGGTCTCTGCTCACTCCAGGAACATGAAGAGCCTCAAACCATTTGTTGAAGTCATGGAAATGAGGTCTATAATTGTTACTGGTTTTGGGCATATCAAATATGACTTGGGTATCCTGCCAGACTCTGCCATGTGGGTACTCTCAGTCTTTGCATTTATTGCGGCCATGTACAACAGGGAAAGCTGGTAGCAGCTTTTCCCCATGTATCCATGTCTCTGGTTCATGGCTGACAGCCCGGGAACAGTTCATGGGGCGGGTTCACTGGGCCCACTGGGGGAGACAGAGGTGGAGGAAAGGGATCACCAGCTCCACTTCCATGGAAGCCGGTGACTTTAACTGCCAAGATCAGCATACTATGCTTGAAATTGGCTTCTCTAGGAGTGGGGGCTCCTATGAGCTGGGTTTGAGATAGGCTTTTCTGTTTTTTGTTTGTTTGTTTTTTTTTTTTTTTTTGCTTTTTTGGGTCACACCCGGCAATGCTCAGGGGCTTCTCCTGGCTCTGCACTCAGGACTTACTTCCTGGCGGTGCTCGGAGGACCATATGGGATGCCGGGAATCAAACCCGGGCCAGCACAGGCCGACTGCGTGCAAGGCAGGCGCCCGACCGCTGCGCTATCGCTCCAGCCCTGATAGGCTTTTCTATTGGGTTCAAAATGCTTTAATTTTTTTTCTTATTGGAAATTTATAAATAATGACAATGAATGTATCACCCTCTTGCAAAATATACTTCAGATAGAGGGCCAAATCATTATGACCCTATTCCTATAATGTGTTTTATAAGAAATATATTACATACATTTAGTCAATATATCATTGACATTTGTGTATCCATTACATGGATATGCTGAGATTCTTGCTCCATTTATGAACAATGTATGGTGTGGAATATATAAACATGATTGCATATTTGGAGTGTATTGGGATGGTAATTCTTGCACCTATATTTTCAATGGGATAGTTCCATTTTATTTGGAATGTACTACTCTTTGGTCATTCCTGCTGCATGTTTCTGAAGAAAATATGACTTACCACACTAGAGAAGAAATATAAGATGTATGTAGTAAGATATATGTCTTTTTCATTTCTTTAAAAAATAGGTTCAGTTTTAGAGTTTTTATTTATTCCTTCTCTGCAGGTTTAAATGGGAAGTTAGCAACTCTGTTTATATCTGATCAAGTATCTTAAATTGATATTTGAAGGTATTTCTTACTATATTATTGAGCTCTGACATTTTCTTCTCCTTAGACTTTGTAGTGATTTCTGCATGATAGAATATAGGTAGAATGGATTCTCCTTTGAGCTAACCTTTGAAGGCAGCCTGTCAAACGGTAATAGTTTCGCCTGTGCTCAGAGTATCTGTGAGTAAGCAGGAGAATTGAAATGATTCAGAGTTGCACATTTCTGCCATCTAGTGACTGAATAATAAATGGACGGTGGGTATTCTAAATTTGGTATTTAATACCGATATATGAACATGGAAATCACAGAGATCGGTACAAAAAAATGGCCCAGGTTCTGGGAGCAGAGAATCCCATTCACACTGAGCCAATTATGTCGTCTTTATGTTCATATTTCATTATGTTTTTATCAGAAAACATTTATACCACATGACACTTTTCTAAGTTCTCTTTAAAAAAATCATGAAAAATTTTCTGTATTAAGTAAAACATAGTTCACAGGATATCTGCTGTTTTCTTTGGGGTTAAGTCCATTTGTGATCAGGGCTTACTCTGGACTCTGTGGTTGTTCCTGTTGGTGCTTGGGATGCCATATGGGGTATTGGAGATTGAACCCAGATCAACAGCATAAAAGCCCACAGCCTCACACATTATGCTCTCCCTCTGGTTCAGTCACAGGATTTTTGAGTATCACTTCACTTGATCAATTGATTCCCGTTATTCACCGATTTCTTGAGTGGGTGCCAGTAACATTTCCATTGGACCCTATCACTTGCCAATGTAGCCCAATGGCATCTGGTTGATTCAGGTATATGAAGAGCCTCAAACCGTTCCTTTAGGGTCTTTACAAGGAAGTCTGACCATTTTGTAGGTGGGCAGCTACATGATTTTTTGACATCCCATGGAATCCAGTTGGTAACAGCTCTAGTCCAGCGGTTGTCTCCAAATCGCATTACATGTCCAGCCCATCTGATTTTTGATGCCTTGGCAAACGAGACAGTGTCCCTGATTCTGGAATAGCAATGGAGGTCAGAACTCCGATTCCTTCTCTCACTTGAGTGAGGCGTGATATTCCAAGCATAGCTCTTTCGATTCCTCTCTGGGAGACCCGAATAGCATTCTCATCCTGCTTTCGTAGGGCCCAGGTCTCTGAGGCGTATGTTAATGCAGGGAGAAAGGTGGAGTCAAAGAGATGTGCCTGGAGCCGGAGCTTCTTTGTCCTTTTAGCTATTTCTTTGATGCCTTTGAAGGCATTCCATGCTGCTCTCTTCCTCCTGCGCAGCTCAGGTTTTAGGTCATTCATCATGTTGACTTCTCAACCTAGGTACACATAACCGCTGTGAATATTCTTCCCACCCCTCTATTTTTGAGTATATTTATGTATTAAAATGAGCTGCACTGTTAGACCATGCACCATAGCTGGCCCTGAGTGTTGCAGTTTAAAGCCACTTGAATTGCCATAAGACTCTTGTACAAATAACAATAGGAGATTGGAGGCAGGAACAGATAAGGCAGTTTGATTTTAATAACTCGGGATATTGTTATAATGTCTATTATGAATCCAATGCTCTCTAGTTTGGTCAACCTTCCTCTTATCCCCCGAGGGTCCTCTTCAGAGAACTAGAAATATACCAGGAGGAAACCACCCTTGCTGTGTTGGAACCATCCTTTGGAATCAGCACTGTAAAGATTAAAGGAGGGGTCATGCTGATCTGCCTCAGTCAGTAGACTGTGACAGAGAGTAGAGCATCCAGATTATCCTGGAGCAAATAGAATGAACACAGACCTTCTGGGTATTTGGAGATCACCATATACTTGTATGGAGTTCACTGTATGAAATTATAACATTATTTCCCCATGTATATGAATCCTGTAATGTCTTTTGTTCTTAAAGTATGATTCCTACGCCACCCCCTCTACACAAGTATTTTGCATCAGAGCCAATTAGGGTAGAAGGTACTTGTCCTTGGCATATTAGCTTTTGTATGTGTCTAGGCTAGGTATGGTTACCTGGAGATTTGCATGTGAGTGCTGAACTTCAACTTTGCAAAGACTGGTTCTTTGTGGCAGTCTTGGGCTTTTGACACATTTTGAAAGAGAACTGTTGTGTTTTGGGGTTAAGAAGCATCCATCTTGTGGGAGATATTGGTCTGAGCACGTGTTCAGAGAAATCTGATCATCAGCCATAGGTCTGAGGGATCCCGTCATCTGGATGGTAGTGTTGGAGTTTGTTTAATTATTGGTGATATGTAAAGGTCTTTAGGAACATGATGAATTTGTGGTTTTGTCCATCTGTCACCGGCCCTTGAAGTAAAAGGGAACTCGGTCCCCAAGAAGGTAGGGGACTCCCGCCAATCACCTACACTGTAATTCATATAATTTTGTGCGTTTTTCTGGTTATTGGAGTATCACCATGCAGGTGAAGCCTCCGGAATACCTCTGCTCAATCTTGGAGATGGTGGTATATGAGTGTAAGGTATAAAGTGGGCTCCTGCATGCCAAACATGCTCTAGGCTAATTTAGCTCTGCCACGCCCCTCAAAAACATATTTAAAAAATACATAGACAAAAGTTAGAGAGCGAGGGAGGAGTTTACGTCACTAGTCTTCATGTACCCAACACTGAATTTATCCCGTATCTGTCGCTTGTCCACCTAACATTGCCAGGAGAGGTCCTGAGCACAGAGCCAG
Organism: Cryptotis parvus; assembly: GCA_021461705.1. Taxonomy (NCBI): domain Eukaryota; kingdom Metazoa; phylum Chordata; class Mammalia; order Eulipotyphla; family Soricidae; genus Cryptotis; species Cryptotis parvus. The sequence goes on along the minus strand of JAJIBD010006400.1, from coordinate 47,934 downwards.
GAGTAGGCCTGAGTCAACTGGATTTACCCCTTTCCCCAAATACGTGTACATATGCACAGTATTGTGGGGAGGATGTTAACTCTCACCAATACTTAGAAATATATGGCTCCTGGTAGGATTTTAATTTGTTGGCAAAAACATTCTGATGGTGTTCCATTGCAAAAGTTTTGATAAATGGCCTCTCTCTGTCTTTTAGTGTCAACTGAAAACATTCAGAGATGTCGGGGCCAGAGCAATAGCCCAGCGGGTAGGGTATTTGCCTTGCACGTGGCTGGCCTCGGCCAGGGTTCGACCCCTGGCATCCCATATGGTCCCACGAGCGCCACCTGGAGTAATTCCTGAGTGCAGAACCAAAAAAACCCCTGAGCATCGCCGGGTGTGACCCAAAAAGGCAAAAAAAAATTCAGAGATGCCTATATAGTGTGGTGTGAATGCTTACTAAAATAAAAAAAAATCCAATGATACATATATTGTATGTCATGTATGCTTAGTAAAATATGAAGAAATGGATTGAACATGGGATATATTTAGCTCATATATGCTTGGATATCATATATCCATGGGAATAGGTACAAAATTGAGTAATATTGTTTGGAATGTTGGACTGAGTATTTAGAATGTTGAGTTTTCTTTTAGAACTTCAAAAATATAGATTTTTGCTCATAGTCCTGCTTATGTAGCCTCAATCTCTTTAAATATTTCATATTCTTTAATGTGCAAATTTCATATAACATATTTTATATTCTTGTGAAAGAGTATATATTTTTAAAATGTCTTCCTATGGAGCTAGAATTTCTTGAATTGGCCCTATCCTCTTACAAAAGTGCTGAAAGAAAATGAAAAGAAGGCTGGCAAATGCTGAAATGAAATATCCTATTTCTTTTGGGAGAAACTAGTGTTTGACCTTTTTCATAAATCCAGATATTGGTGAAGGGGATTTTGTTATTGTTGTTTATTTACTGACTCGCCTACTTGATTTGCTGTCATTTTGTTTGGAATCCGTTGGCTCTCAGAAGAAAAGCTGATGCCACGTTTCATTGACTTTGGCTCACAAAACCAGCTCTAATCATGCCAACAGAGGGGCCAGCATAGTGATTCTGGCATCTCACAGTGCCTTGGAAAAACTCTGCTGCCACTTTGGGGAAGTTTGTATTAGACACAGATTTCATGTGAGAACCTCTTGTGGTTGTCAGAGAAATCCAGGAGGGCTTTTGAGTTTGGGGACAAAAGACTAAAGGCCAAATAGTCCTCAGACTTAGTTTGGCTGCTAGAGGTGGCAAACCTAAATGTGTGAACGTTGCCTTAGGTTCTATTTCCAGCCTCTGCATCCCGTCAGGTGCCACACCTCAGTATCCGGAGGTTTATCCCAGATTCCATCTACCCACCAGGGCAGATAGACACAGAAATGAGAGCACCAGTGTCCTGTCTGCACTGAGGGGTGTGGAGTGGAATTAGGTGCTCAAAGCTGACCCTACTGGGCTCAAAGCTCAGCCCACCATGGTCTGCAGCTGCGTCTGGTACTTGCCCATCCTCATTTGCCTTGTAAGTAAATCTAACCCCCTTGGGTTGGCCTTGACTCAGTGTCGTGGCTACAGAGCAACTCTCTTATGGCGCTGATTTCTTCACTGTGCGTAGGAGAGACCTCTAGGAACCACTATCTTGTTCCATTCGCAGCTGCTGTGTTATGATTTATTGATCATTGAGTTACTGTAGTCAGGGACTGGTATTAGAAAACACATCACAGTTAATTTTCTTTATTTTGATATGCTTTCCTGCTTCTGAATTATTGTGTTTGTACTTGGGGCCACATCCAGTTGTGCTCAGAGCTTTGCCACGGCGGTGATAGGGGACAAATGTGTACAGGACATTGAATCCAGATCAACTTTATGCAAATCAGGTACCGTAGCTGCTGTACTATCTCTCCAGGTTGCTTTTGTATTTTACAAATGACTATGTTCTTTTTTTTTGGGGTGTCACTATTGTTACTGTTTGGGAATGAGGTCCACTATTGTTACTGTTTTGGCATATTGATACACCACGGGTAGCTTGCCAGGCTCTGTCATGGCTCTGGGTTCACCCCAGGGGGCCCAGTCTTTTTCTGTGTCAGACCATCAGCCATCCAGGGGCCCAAGGGGCAGAGCCCTGGGTGTGGATAAGCCTGTCTCCTGTCTGCCACCTCAGGGGTTATTCCTATCTTTGCTCAGGAATTACTACTGGCGGTGCTAGGGATGGGATGGATGCTGGGGATCAAACCCAGGTTGGCAGCATGTAAGGCAAACGCCCTACCCACTGTGCTATCTTTCCAGCCCCCAAATGACTATGTTCTGAGCATAGCTGATTATCACCCCAAAACCACAACAAAAAAAAGTGACCGAGACCATTTTGAAGTTAATTTTAGTTTTCCGTGCAGTGCTTGTGTTAAGCATACATAGATATAAAGCCATATGCATATGCAGAAATGCAAAACAATGCCTTGCCATTCAGGTGCTTACACAAATCTCCTGGCTGTTGATCCCATAACTTTCAGCTTGTAGGGCTTGCCTGTAAGTGTCTTCCTTGATTTTATTTCTGAAAACTAAGCCTTAGTCAAAGTCATCTCCATATAAATGGGATGTTTTATCTATTTTGTTTTCATTTTAGAGAGCCCACAAACTTTGAAGAGTATAAACCTCAAGTTGAGTCCAAAAGTCAATGAGTGCTTTCTTTTATATTTTTGCCTCTTTGCAAGAAAAAAAAAGTCCTTTCTGGACCACGCCTAGTAGTGCCCAGGGCTTCTGTCTCTTTGCTCAAGGATCACTCTTGGTGGGTCTGGGGTCCACTTTGGATGTCGGGATCAAAATGGGTCAGGTGCATTGAGGCCAGCACCCTAACATCTGTACTATCACTTATCTCACAAGAAAAGATTCTTGAGAAGTTGAGCAGACTATGTAGGTTATATAAACCCACTAATAAATTAAGTTCAGTGACATTTAGAACAAGAACCTATGGCAAAAGCAGAAATATGGAAACTGAAATATGAAGGAGCAGTTGGAATAAACCATGGGTCTCTCTGCATGATGCCAGCAGTCCCTGGCTGATGCCGCAACTCAGCCATCCTTTTGCTTCTTCCTTGATGAGGGAGCTGGAGTTGGGTTTATTCACATACAAAATGTTCTTCCACATGTCCTGTGTCTGGAGAAGGTTGGCGAGGTCATTAGTCTCACGTTAGTGATATCAATAGTAAAAAAGAGTAATTTCGACACCAGTAAAGACACCAAGAATTGTCACAGGGAGGGAAGAGCTCAGAAGCCACCCAGGCATGGTCAGGCATTAGAGGAGCCTGGTATTTGATGACGGGCTTGAGCCTTGTAGCTTCCTGAAGGCTCTGATTTATCTTGGTTGTGTTGATAACACCTTTATTGAACTTGAATTTCCTATATAAAAAGAATTTCTCTTTTGGCATTTTGTCTCATGTAGTTCATGTTTTGAATCCTCTAGATTTCAAAGACAGTCTTCTAGTGTATGATGTAATTTCCAGCAATTCTGGGGGTCTCAGCATAGTCTATAGTTCAATATATTTACAAAATACTTACTACTCAGCAATGATAGTTACTACTGTCTTTCTTTTACCAATGTATTTTGTTCAACCATAAGATAATAGGAGATTTTTAGTAATCAATTTACTATGACTATTAACATGCGTGTTTCCCCAAATTATTATCTATGCAATTAGTGTTCAGGTCATGTAGAAAATAAGTCATTTCATTTCAGAGATTATTAAGCATAAAAAATGGATAAGGTGAAATTTACAGCTATAAATCGCTTGAATAATTTTTCTTTAGAATAGAGAAAGCCAAATATATTAAAAGCATAACTGAATAATTAAGGAAAACTCCAATTCCATATATAAAATTGAAAATACTGACCCCTGAGTTAATCTCTATACATTAATCTTTCTGTGGCTTACTTAAATTTAAAAATATAAAATCCCAACTACTTTAAAATTCCAAACCTCATGTACTGTAGTAATTCTGCCATTCCTCATCGAATGGCTCTGGGGAAATTTAATTAAAAATGGTAACATGAATTATAACATCACTCCTTATGTATACATAGCATCTCTTTTTCTATATTTGCCTTCTTTATTGAGGAGAGAACTTTGTTTAGAATTAAAAATTATTGAAGTATCTTTGGTGTATAATATTATACAGGTTTTAGCTGTACAGTATTTCAGTTCAATGCCTGTAAATTCAATATCATACATTTATTTTCTAATTCCATGCAAGATAATTAGCAGCAAAAGAATAAGGTGATCTATGTTGACAACTTAGCTTTGTGACTGGGCTATAGCCCACTCCCTTCCCCTAGTCATCTACTCAAGGACTGTGTAATTGGGCCCTGAGTGCAAGACCTGTGAAACAGCTGAGGAAAACTATTTCTCTGCTCTTTTTTAAAACATGTAATAGTTAAACTACTCTATGTCTCCTGACTTATATCTCTCTCTCCTGTCAGTCCTGCTGTCCCCCAACCTAATAAATGTTTTGTTTACTCATTTTTTTCTACAAGCTGCATCACAATATTGCTTTATTGACATCTCATTAATTCTTAAGTTTGCTAACTGAAAGCATTTTGATATGTCAGAAATTAAATATTTTGGTATAATTTTGTTCCTGCTTTAATTTCCATGTCATAACTTAATCAGCCATGACATGTTTTTATAAATTCTGCATCCTCTAACTGCCTCTGTTTTCGTTTTTAGACAACATCTTCATAATGTGGCCTATTTGACAATAAGAAACATTCCATTTTGAATATCAATTTGAATCTGAGAACAAAATGGTTGAATATTACGTGGGGCCAGGACATTGTTGATGAGTTAAATGGGGAAATTAATTTCTAATAAAAATCACTAGTATTTTTCCACTAAAAATCTCTTAATAGGATGTAAGTATTGATTATTTTACTGATTTCCTTCCTGCCCCTGGAGGTGTTGCAGGTGTGGCTGCGGTGCCTTGCTGCATCAGCAGGTGGCAGACGGGAGGCAGGCTTGTGTTTACCCCCAGGGCTCTGCCCTGTGTGTCAGACCATGGTTGATGGTCTGACACAGGAAAAGACTGGGCCCCTTGGGATGAACCAAGAGCCATGGCAGAGCCTGGCAAGCTACCCATGGTATATTCGATATGCCAAAAACAGTAACAATAATGGACCTCATTCCCGACGAATGGAGACGTTACTGGTGCCTGCTAGAGCAAATCGATGAACGTGACAAGTGACAAGTAACTGGTTTCCTTTTCTTGTGGAAATAGATCTAAGCGTGACATAATTTTCTCATAATGATGGTTTACAGTGTTATGAAGTTAAAAATAAGATATGATAACCATAACAGTGGTTTGTTTTTATAATGATATATTTAAAACTTTATGGTCAAAATAATTATAAAGGGACAAGGTATTAT